>RJWM01005605.1:0-90596 GCA_004363535.1 Dasyprocta punctata
AGCCCTTTCCGTTTCCTGGCTTTGGTGCTCACAAGCTGTTTGCCCTCCCACACAGGGACTGGGAGTGTTGTTTCTCAAGGGTCACAGGGTCACAGAGCCCTCAAGTCACAAACAGAACATGCCATGAAGACCTGGCCTGACCCCTGCTCACGGCGACACCCAGGAAAGCCGCTAGTTCCATGCACGGAGCCTCCCCAGGGCCCTCTCCCCTGCCGGACACCTGCGGCTGGCATCCTCCAGCTCCTCCCGCAGGCGGTTCACTCGCCTCGGAAGGCACCGCCCTCGGCCGCCCTCGGGTGGGCTGCAGGCAGGATGCACTGACTCCAGCTTTCCCCTCAGTGCCCACCCCCGAGCTGATCTCATCCGATCCGGGCGCAGAAACCAAGTCCCCGCACCACACTGGTGCCCCACTGGGCCATATCCGCGGGCCCTGCAGCCTCCGACCCACAGGACAGAAGGGTTCCCTGTCCCCGCAGCACCTGGGGCTCCGTCGGGGGAAGCACCAAGGCACGCAGGGAAAACGCTGACCAGCCCGGGCAGTCTAATCCCGGAGGCGAAGGGAAAAAGCGGGGAGCAAGAGGCAGGCTGGTTTCCTCCTCCGGAGCCCCTTTCTCCGAAGAGGAAAAAGGAGGAGCGGCGGCGGCAGCAAGGGAGGTGGAAATACCCATCTCGCGCTTCCCCGAAGAATGATGGGGAAATAGCTCTGTTTTCTCTTCAAATAACCCGGGCACAGGACGGAAAGGCCTTCCCCCGTCTTATCAGCTGCCGCACCTCGGTGTAAGCTCAGCTCGGTCCACAACACAAACAGCGCTGGTTACAGGGCTCTGAGTCACCCCGTTACCCGGCTTCCCTCTGCGGAGCAGAGTTGGGGGCCGGGGCTCCTCCTGCGCTGAGTCACCGCCCTGGGCAGGCGGCACACGCGGCCCGCTCTGCTGTCCCCTTTCCCAGAGGCCAACCGGCCAGCGGTGACGCGGCCGCCCGGCTGCCTTGTTCTCACAGGAACAGGAACGAGCTGCAGTTTCCGACGGCTCAGGGGGGCGGCAGCCGGGCCTCCGGGACTGGGGAGCCGGGGGGAGCGGGCCGCTGTTCACCCGACAGCTCTCACTTCCTGGGCTGTGACTCACTGCGCGGAGAGACAGCGCGGTGTCCCCAGAGCCACCGAGCGTGCAGTGTGTCAGCCATGGGACCTGGGGACACTGGAGCCCAGAGGTGGTGGTGGGGCAGAGGCCCCCCTCGGCCCCTTCTTTACCACACTGCTAGCCTTTGTTTCTTACTTTTGAGAGAGACCCCCAAACTTTCAGGCTTCTCAACTCCCCCCACCCAGTTGTGCTGGAGAGGCCAAAAGCCGGGGCGAGGGCCCTGCTGCGGACACTGCCCTCGCCCCCTCACACGTGACTCTGCTGCCGCCCTGAAGAACTACAACCCAGAGAACAAGGGAGGGGACGCTCCCTCCCTCCACCCGGCCCGCCCCTGCCACACACTGTTCCACGGCCACGGCGGCCAGTGGCTTGCTCTGCCCGCAAGCTCTGTCCACCCTCTCTCCCTGGCCTCCCGCAGGCGCTCCTGCCCCCCCACCCCGCACTTAGTACCAAAGGCCTGGCACGCTGGTGTGACTCCTGTGACCCCAGCTTCCCTGCCCAATGGGGCCAGGATCCCACGGAGACCCAACTGATCGCACGGAAGCGGGGCAAACCGGCTCCACTCCACGATGTCTCAGGAGACGAGGGAAAGGGACAGAGGCCAACCACGAAGCTGAGCCTGGTAGCAAAGGGACTCGCAGACACACATCGCAGCCAGAAGCCCAACGCCAGGGATCGGCTGGTCTTGAGGGGTGCAATTAGAAGCGGCAGCGGGGTGACGGCACAGGGCCCGTTCATGCAGGAGGTGAGAGAACGCTTTTCAACGTGGACGCTCTGCTGTGGCACCTGCCGTGCCAGAGAGACCGAGTCACCCGGGGCTATGGCTGCAGGGAGCCCTCAGTCCCGCACGGCCTCAGTCACCTGGAGATCTGTATCCGCTGGGTCTGCGGCCGGGAACGCACAGACATCTGGGCCCATCTCGGAGCACACAGGGCCTCACTCCGGCTGCGGCCAGGACCGGGGGCTCAGCAGGCAGAGGCGTCTCGCCTATGGAAGACGGCCTCACTGGGCACCTTCCAGCCTTCCTAGACCCAGGGAAGACCTTCCCACCCCACTGCCGCCTGCACGCCTGGGGCACCCACAGCGCCACAGCCAGTGGGTGACCGGAGTGCAGGTGGTGGTCGCGCGTGGGGACACAGACAGCAACTCCAAGTCCTTCCCTCCTGACTGTGGGTGCAGCCACACCCGGAGAGGAAGAGGGGCCTTCGGGACTCGGGCTCTCTCTGCAGGGGAGAAACAAAGCAGAACTCCAACCCCCAGAGCAAGACCAGCCAAACGGTGGCAGTCAGCCGGGATGTGCGAGAGTGGCACAGAAGTGACACACAACAACTTCCGGGAAGGAGCTGGCTTCAAACTGGAGGGAGGTGGGAGGCGCAGCATGTGGGGCTCCCATCAGAGGCCGTGCGGGGAGGCTGCAGGTCCCCGACACTCTCTGTGGCCAGCGCTGCGGAGCCAGGAGGGGACGGCGTTTCCCCAAGGGTCCTCCCGAGTGAGCTGCAGAGCTTCCTTCTCCCTCAGGGCTCTGTGGTCCCCAAACTATCGATGGCCCCAAATGGGAAGAAGCGAGGGTCGCAATGCAGGACACCGGCTGCCCAGGCCAGCTTGGAACGCAGCCTGGCTCTCCCGCTCTGGGCCGCAGGACACAGCCTGCGTGACACCGGGGCCATGGTGGCAATGTCGGACCGGGGCTGGCAGCAGGAAGCAAACCACTGCTTCTCACACAGGCTCTGGGGAAAAGCCAGACAGCGGTGGCGGCTGGGCCGGGATACCAGGTGGAGGGGCGCAGGGGCTCTCCTCTGATCCCAGCCCAAGCACGGCCACGGACCCCACCTGCCTGCGTGCAATCAGAGATGGCATCACACGCCAGGAGTGACCTAGCCCCTAAGTCACCCCCACTGTGTCCTGTACTATTTTAGGTGTCCATTCCAATTCGGTGGGCAGAGGAGAAATGGACAGGGCGCCCCTCGTATCCAAGCACTGACTGACTGACTTGGTCCCCACACTGCTGAAGCCTCCGCTTATCCTGGCGCCACCAAACAGTCCCCTCCCCACTCCACGTTGCTGACCACTGGCTGCCCTGGTCCAGCCGTCAGGGCCAGCTCCTCGCCAATGAAAAGGATCCAAGGGGGAAGACGGTCAAGGGGTTTGTGTGCAAGGTCACGCCCAGCGGCAGTCTTCGCCTGTCCCTCCTGCACCAAAAGCACTGTCCAGTGGCAGAGCAGAGAAGCCACCTTTGAATTTTACAGTGTTTCCTGGCACAAGTTGGTGCATGGTCAGGAGTCCGTGAGATGTGAGAATATTCTAGAATGAGTGACTAGGACATTGTGTATGTGGGTTTTTTGTTTGTTTGTCTGTTAATGCACACACATCTCCCACACAGGCTGAGAGGGTAACCACCCCTGAAATCCCCAGTTCCTCCACAGGGCTCCAGCGCCCGGGCCGAGACCCAGTGCCGCAGCTGGGGACTGCGTGTGAGCTGTTCCCAGGGGGGCCTCGTGAGCAGGTCAGTCACTGCCCGGAACACAACTCCTTCTGTCCCCTGCAAGGGCCACCAAGCCTGGCTCCAAGGAGACACTGTGCACACACTCCCTGATTCCATGAAGCGGAAATGTATGCCCAAATGAGTACTAAACAAGTATTTTTCTTTCAAAGCACATATTTAAAAAAATTCTTCCCTGAGGTACTTGTAACATGGAAATATAACCAAAAACCCACACAGCTTTCCAAATTAAAAAAAAAAATTACCAAAGGTCAACATGCCTGCCTATCTATATAATGAAATATTACTCAGCCATAAAGAGGAATTTACTACTGAAACATACAAAAACTTGGGGGGGGGTTTGAAAGCAGTTGTGTGAGGACAAAGAAATGAAGAATATTTATGGTATATTCCCATTTATACACAATTTTAGGAAAAGGAAGCCCAGAGAAAACACAGGGAGGGGCGTGAGTGGCAGGACCACCCCAAGAGCGTGGGCTGGGCAGAGGTAGAGAGGGGGCGGAGCGGGGAGGGAAGAGAGAGGAGAGTCTCCCATCAGCTCTGCCCTGGGTACCACTTCCGCTGGAAACCAGGCAGAGGCCGCAAGCCCTGCCCACTCTCGCTGGGGACCTCAGGAAGACACAGGATGGGGGCGTGGGCCACCAGCCTGTCCTTACTGTGGCTTCCAGAATCCTCTGTCCTCTGAAGACAAACAGTTCCCACCCGTGCCTGCCCGCACCTGCTGACCAGGGCTCGGAAGGAACCCCAAGCTGGGTCACAGATAAAGGCAAACGGAGCCCCAGTGACACACCACTTTTGATCCGTTCACTTTTCCCAGCTTTTTACCACAGCTGGAGTCAAACCTGGCTTTAGAAAGGATGACACTAGGGAAGGTACAGAAAGGGACACACGTGACTGGAGCGGCCTGTGATACCAAAGCTAGCGCCCAGTGAGTCTCAGGGCCCCCAGGGGCTGCTGCGTTCTTGAGAATTTCCTAATGCACTTTAATTCCGACCTGGGGCACTCGGGAACCCTGTGTTTAACTCTCAAATCCAAGCATTCTCCTCCCTGTCTTGAAAAGGGGGAAAGGCCAGGAAGGGAAGGATTCCACCGCACCGTGGGAGACAGTGGCTCCCCGCCCTCTAGCAAAAATTCTGGCAGAAGCGGACCGTGCAGGGTAGCAGGGCAGGAAACCAAGTGCGGCCGTCTTAACACTTTATCAGAAAACCTGGCAGCTATAATCCCAGCATAATGGGAAGCTAAGACAGGAGGATCCAAGTTTGATCCCAACCTGTGCAACTTCGTAAGACCCTGTCTCAAAAATTTTTTTAAAAAACGGCCAGGGATGTAGCTCAGTGAAAAATCTCTGCATTCAATCCCCAGTGCAGGAAAAGAAAAGAAAGGAGAGGAGGGGGGGAAAGGAAAAGAAAAAGAAATCAAAGAGACAGAACTGGGTGTCATAGGACATCTGAGGTTTATGTTTTTCCCCCCAGTGAGAGCCAAAAGATGTGGTTAACATCCTGGAGGCCCATATGAATGAACAGGGAACTCTATCCATCTTCTTTTCCAAGACAAGCACATCACACAAGAAACACCACACCTGGAACCCTTTCTCTGTTTTTGAGACAGGGTCTCACTATGTCGTCCGGGCTGGCCTTGACTCACTGTATAACCCAAACTGGCCTCAAACTCAAGGCGATCCTCCTGCCTCAGCCCCCTGAGTGCTGGCATTAGTGTGCATCACCACACCCAGCTAGGAACTAGTTCTTCAGTTTCTTTTGGTAGCTGCTACGGAGGCACAGAGAGGCCGTGTGCTTTGCCATGGGCTGAGCATCAGCTACAGTGGCTAGGCGCTGACCAAATGCCAAAAAACAGGGACGGACCAAGCAGGATTTTAAAACTGGTATTTCACATCATCCCTGGTCGGCACAAGCTGGACACACCCCTGAAGCCAGCAGCGGGCCTGACCCAGGACATGGCGAGGAAGTCGCAGGGGGAAAAGGCAGAATGAGATGCCAAGAGCACCGGTGTCCCCCTCCAGGGGACAGGCCGGAACTCACCCATGCAGCTGTGTGAGGACAGCCCGGCACAGCAGTGGCTCCCTCCCCGCAGGCTGTGGGCTCGGGGACCCTCTAGCCTCTGGTGGTGACCCACTGCCCAGGCAGGCTCGGCCCTGGTGGCCCTCAGGGGAGGACAGGGCCATGAGTAACGCCCCTACCTCACCCACGCAGGGTTTGCTCTGGGAACTTCGGGAACGTGGCTTCCCGTCATCCCAAGAATGTGCACCCCACCCAGGGAGAGACAGCCGGCAGAGCTTTCCCAGCCTTCTGCCAGCGACTCTGAGCCGTGGGGAGAGGCAACTGGGGGGCTCCTGCCTGGGGCGCAGGGACCAAGCACGCTGTGTGGAGGTCACAGGGCAGAAGGCGGGGACGCACACCCTCCCCACCCATGGGCTCTGCTGTTCCCTGCCACTAAGAGGAAAGCCTTTGCAACACCCACAAGAACAACCCCAGGGGACCCGGCCCTGTCTATAAGCCTGTCCCGGACACTTCAAGACAGGAGCAAGACAGCCTGCCCCAGGCTTACCGAGCAGAGGAGCGGGGAGACACCAACCACCCCAAACAAAACTGGTAATGGCAAAAATTACACTTGTGAAACATTCAATGAAAATTAAAAACAGACCAAAGAAGCACATGTCTTGGCAGTATGTTTAAAAAAAAAAAAAATTTTTTTTTTTAATCTTTACCCGGGGGGCGGGGAACTCTCATAGAAAAAAACTCAACACAAAATAAAAATGAAAGCAGCAGAACCTGCAGACAGTGGAAGCTGCGGACTTTAAAATGGATACGAGAATCTGTAACTTAGGAGATGTGTAAGATTTTAACCCGGGAAAACCAGACTTGGTTGAAAAGAGTGGTATACAAGAAAATTCCAGAAGCTAAACTTAAATCAGGACCTTAACAAGCAAGTAACCAAATAAAAGAGAATCAAATTTTGTGGTGAAATGAGTATGGAAAAGAAGTGACCCTGATGTGAATAATTTTAGGTGAAAAAGTAAAAAGAGCAAAACTCCAGGACAGCCTCGTGGTGGTGACGGAAACAGCTGAGGTGCGCCACAGTGACCTGAGAGACCCTCGGTTACTTGAAATGCTGACAGCGTGAGCTGCTTGGGGACATCCTCCCGGGAGGACTGGGGACAGGAAATGTGAACCCAGGCAGGGCCACAAAAGCAGTCTGGCGAGTGCTGGGCCATCCAGGGTCGCTGGAGACGCCCGTGCCTAGGACCGACTGGCTGGAAAGAGCCCAGGGACCCTTCAGGCCCCATCCCTGCCCACTGGACTGACCGTGGGACGTGTGTCTGGGGTCACAGATCCTCTTCTGCGTGGCACTGGTCCACACAGGCTGCTGGGAACCGGGAACCCTGTTGCCCAGGGACCTCCATCCTCTGGCCCAGGGGGATGCGGGAGGCAGTGACTGCAGAGGTAGAGTTGGGCAAGGAGGGTGCGCACTTAATCTTTGCTTCTCGTCCGAGGAGCCTGTACTTGCAGGGGCCAGGTAACGAAGGGAGCCCGTGAAACCAGTGCTGAGATCAGAGGTCCACTGTCTTAGACTCACCCTGCCAGAAGTGGAACAAAAGGGGCAGAAATAAAAAGCAGGAAATGAGCCAGAAAACGTATGCTCTGCGAAGAGAGGACAAGGGCTAAACAATGCTGATGGAAAACAAAGCATGATGTTAAGCAGTATTCTGGGAACTGATAGGTTTGACAAGAAGGCAAGAAATTGTGAAGGAGACGACAATTATTCCTAGTTGTCTATTTAGGCTGCTGGAAGCACAGTGATGCTATTAATTAGCACAAACACACAGAAGGAAAAATAAATTGGGGGAGTATGAAGATCCTCACTTCCTAACTGCAAAACATACTCTAAAGCTACAGTAATGAAACTAGTGTGGCACTGGCATAAAGAAAGGGATGTAGGTCAATGAAATAAAATACAGAGCCCTAAAATGAACCATGGTATGTATTCTAAATGATATGTGATAGAATGCCAACAATATTCAATGAGAAAAAGACAATTTTTTCAACAAGTGATGCTGGGAAAAATGGATATTCACATGCCAAAAAAAAACCCCTAGCACCACATGCAAAAATTAGCTCAAAATGGGTCAAACCTAAATGTAAGGCTTAAAACTATAAAAACTTTAGAAGGTAACATAGAGGGAAAGTCTCATGATCAGGTTTGTCAATGATTTCTTGGTATGTCACCAACAGCTCAGGTAAAAAATGACAAAACAGACACTACAGTAAAATTTAAAATTTTCTGCATCAATTTTGTGGCATTATCAATACAGCAAAACTGCAACCCATATAATTAAAGAAAATATTTGCAAATTTTGTCTTTTAACATGGGACTAATATACAGAATATGTAGAAAACTCTTAACTCAATAACAAAATGGCAAACTGCTCAATTAAAAATATGAATGAAGACTTCAGTTGGTATTTCTCCAAAGATACGCAAATGATCAACAACCCCACGAAGAGCTGCTGGATGTCATTAATCACTAGGGAAATGTAAACCAACACAAGGAGATGCCACTCACGCTCATTAGGATGCCTACTGTTTAAAAGTTTGCGGTTAAGCTGGTTGTAGTAGTGTACACCCAGTACTTGGAAGCCTGAGGCAGGAGGATCATCTCAAATTCAAGGCCAGCCTGGGCTACATAATGAGTTTGGGCCAGCCTGAACTACATATGGGAAGCTTTTGCCAAACAAAAAAACAAAGTCTCATGTTAAAAAAAGAGCCTATCTTGCAGTCGTGATGGGTAAGCATTAAAGAAAAAAGTCCTGCTCTCAGAATCAGGGACAGAAGTTCCAGATGACCAGGGAAGTCAAGATGGCATAATCACAAATTTATTTGCAGTGAAGTAAGGGTAGAGGTCAAGTTTTAGGTCAAAGGCATTGAACTGATAGCTGAGGAATTCTGTTCTGCAAGCAGCTGGGTGGTGTGTCTCCCCAGCCTTGATATTTAGGCTGCTTCGTCCCACAGCTTGGCTGGTTTCAAACATAGCCCCATGGGGCTGGGTGGCTTTACACATAATACACTGCCAAAGGCCGGCCAGGCCAGACACACACCAGCTTCAAGAGCAAAATCCCTCAGGGAGGGAGCGAGAGGAGCAGGGAGGTGGGTGAGCAGGAGTCCTCACGGGCTCTGTGTGAGTGTTCAGTTCAGAAAGGGGAATCACAAATATCCAAAGCAGCCGTGAAAAATACTAACACTTGTCAAATCTAAGAGGAGGTACACGGGTAAGTTGCCACTGCCCGCGACCCGAGCACTTTACATTTTATATGGCAGCGAGAACGCGTACACATTCCCATGCACACATGTGCACGCACACACATGCACAGACACACGCATGCACACATCCATGCACACACACCCGCACACACAGACAAAGGCGCCTTCGAGCGGAGTCTACCCAGCAAAGAGGCAACTGAGAAAATCAAAGTTCAAAGCACTCTGGTATGTAAACACTTGGGAAATTCTTGGCCTGAGAGAATACATACAGCAACGTGTTAACTTGTCCCTGTCTTCTAAAAAATTTTGTTGTTATAAAAAACATGAAATTTAAAAAAAAAAAAGTAGACGGGAAAGTGAAAACTTATTTAGAGGAGGCCGCCTCAGTTTCAGGCGCCCTGCATGAAGTTGCAGACATCAGCTCAGCTCGGCTCGCAGCAGGACATGGGTGCCACGACCCCTTCCCGTCCCTTCCCTTCCCAGAGGGCGAGGCCACCGGCGATGTCACGCACAACCAGCCAGGCAGCCAGACTCCCGGCCCAGGCCTGGGGGACTCTCCAGGCCAACCTCCCTGCACCCACCGCCCGGGTTGCTCCTCCCCTCTACGCCCCACCTCTCTCGCCCCTCATGAAGCCCAAGCCCAGGCTGCTACGGCTGGCACTGCAGGGACCCTTCTGTGCCACCTCCTCTCCTGCAGTCTCCCGGACACAGCCCTGCCCTGCGGGCCCCTGGGACCCCACCTCCCCGCACTGCGCGCTGGCTGAGGTCTCGTCCCTGCGTTGAACCCCCATGCCTGCTGGTCTGTCTGAGGGAACCCAGGTGACCGCTGCTACCCACGGGGACCCAGGGCACCGTGCGCTCTCAGCATGGCCAGGCGTGAAGGTGACCGCAAGCATGTGGCCCGGTGGAACGGTGAGGACGGTCCTTTATAAGGCCCCGCCGGCACAGCTCTCCCGGCCTGTCTTCAGCGTCCCTGCCAGCAGGGGCCGGGGCCTTGAAGATGGGGTGACCTCCCGCAAGGAAGTGCCACAGAGACCAGAACTCCAGATGTTGCGTGGTGGCCTCCGTGGTGCTGCTACCCCTGTCTGAGAGCCTTGTATTCACTACACAGGAAGTGACAGCCAGAGGACAGCACCCCCGGGGCCTTCTGTACCCCTCGGCCGGCTCGCCAACAGCCAAGGCCTGGACACGGGAGCCAGGGGCCCCGTCCAGCTGCCTCCGGGGCGACCGTCTGGAAGCTCAGGTACCGGACACACGAGGCCACTCGGACAGGCCCCCAGGGACAGCAATGCTGGCCACAGAGGGCTCGGGAGCCTCATCTGGGAAACCGAGGAAGCAAGGACAGATCCTCCTGCCATCCCTGCCGCACCTGCCGTCACTGGGAAAGTGAGCTCTTCCGGGGAGCACCCAGGGCCGCCCTGCGCCCTCTCCCCGAGTCCCCACTCTGCTTCCCCTGGGGTCTGCAGCGCGGGACCCCACAAAGCCCTCCCGATCCTCATGAGGAACCGCACTCGTGCCCGTGCCTGGGCTCAGAAACCGTGAATGGCTCTGGAAATGCAGCGCAGACCTGGCTGCACCGTTCCTGGCTATAAGATCGCACTTTGTTCTCCTTCCTGTTGTTTTTAGGGGCAAATGGAAACACAGCCCGGCCTCAGAAAATGCATTAAAAATTCCAATTAAGCTTTTCTGAAGAAAGAAATAACAACAACCAAAAAACCCAGCCATTACGTTATCCACAGGGGGCAAACTTATATTACAACCAGGAAGACAGTGGCCACCCATGGAAAGGGCCGGGTGGCCCACGGGGACACAGCGCTCCCCCAGCAGGAGAGGGCAGAGGCTGGGCAGGGCCTTCCCCTCCCGTCAGCAGCCTCCTGGTCCACCCCGCCATGCAGGTGGCGCGCTGTGGGGTCACTGCACCCGCCCTGGGTGTCACGCACAGCACTGAACAGGCCACAAGCAGGCACTCACAGGGGAGCGGCCGCTGGGGCGAGGAGGGCAGAGTGTAAGCGGGAGGAGAGACCTGAGGGGACAGGGCGGAATGTCCCTCCGAGGGGCGGCTCTGTGACGGGCTGCAGTGGTTACAGGAGCCCGAGAAAGAGCCGGTGAGAGAAAACCCAGCAGGCGGCCACAGGGCAGTGTCGGGTGGCGACAGCCCACTAAGAACAAGACGCTGGCTGCCACGGCCGCCCTCTTGGTTCTGGCACAGCAAAGCATAGCCTGTCACCGTCCGCCAGGACAACAACCCAAACTTACTCATGAGCTTATCTTCCTAGATACGGAAGCTGGGCTCGGAGCAGCCCCAGCCCCACAGCTGGTCCTCCCGTCCAGCGCCCTCCCCCAACCCCACCCCATTCCTCCCATCCCAAACCCCCAAGGCCCCTGCCGCCCAAACCAGAAAGGAAGTTTGGGAATGCTGGCTTCTGGGCCCACTGCCCCCTGGGGAAGCAACAGTCTGTCACTCTTGGCCCAACCTCCAAGAAGGGGTACAGATTCCTAGGGGAGGCAGACTGGGGCTCAAATACCCCGCGGGGTGAATGTTCCTTGATTTCCCATCTTGGTCAGTGGAAAACAGTGAGGCTGCCCTGCTCCAAGTCCTCGGCAGGACGCTGGGGATTAAGTTGCTCATGAGCAAGGGTTTCTCAGTGCCCACTTCCTGCCGAGCACTGGGAGGGCCAGAGGACGCCCCCAGCATAGCAAGTAGCTGTTCAGATAGAGAGGGGTAAGGCATGCCCTCAAATACGTGTAACAGGCTGCAGGGCTGACTCTGAGGACTCAGTTTACCCCTTCCACAGAGTAAAGGGCTTGCGAGTTAGTCTCCAAGGTACCCTGTCTCTAAAATGTAAGGAACACCCTTCAGGCAGGCACTGATCAGAACCGGGTCCTCTGAAGTCTGCCCCAGCCGTGCGCGCCCTGGGGAGGATCTGGGTTGGGAGGATGACGCCCTGAGCTTGCCGTGCACAGTGAGGGCAGGGGGGCCCCGCTGTAGCTCACACATACTCCCAACTCCCCGCCTCGCTGACGCAGTATTAGCCAGGCAGGGTCCAGGAAGAACCCGGGCTCCTGGGCAGGCTGATTCCTCCAGGATGGGGGGACCGGCCCCCCGACACCAGATAAGGCCTCCCGAGACGACGTGAGTGAGCTTCGCTTCCGAGCCAGCCCCTGAGCCCGCCGCAGAAGTGGGCTACAGGAACCAAGTCAGGGATCCGGAGCGAGCCGCTGGGAGCTGCGTGATCTCCAGGAAGTGACGTGTCCGAGAATCCGTTTCCTCCTTGTTACACCAGGACCGTGGGGAGCCGTGACGTGGACGGTGACCAAGTCCTCCGCACAGTTACTGCCTGCCCAGCATGTGACGGCGTCAGCTACTACTCAACATCCGGGAGCACTGTGACTGCTCTTAAAAATCAAACACATGCACTGAAACTGAAAACTAAAATCCTGAGAACAGAATTCAAGGTTTGGCCAATAGAGTGCGATGGCCACTCGGTGGCTGAGGGCTACACGGACAGGCGAGGGACCAACTCTTGGTTCTTGGGTCCGGCATAGCCCTTGGGTACCCTGCGAGGAACTGCCACTCTCTACACCTCAGCTTCCCACACTGGACACGGGGAGAAAGCTGAGCACCACAGAGAGGACCGGGAGGTGCCAGGACGCGGTCACAGCCCAGTACTTCTCGCCCAAACCCTGCTGTCAATAAGCATTTGCCGCGAGAGCAGGTTAATGAGAGACTGCAGGAGCGCACACAGATATGGAGCGCTGGCTTCCTTGACCCCCACCTCCCCACATTCCTAGGGGGCTCCCCAAGCAGACACTGCCAGCTGCCCAAGCCTCACGAGGAGCCCCGCTTTCCCAGGGGCAGGGGGAGCACGGCCCACCACTGTGACCTCTGCGGCCGCTGTCCCCACCTCTCATTCCTGCCGCATCCCTCCCCCCCAGCAGCCGACACCGAGGGTCTGTGATCAGAGGAAGCCACCTTTACTGCTGGCCACCATGACCTGCAAAGCCCCAGGTCCCCCAGGTGACACCCCCAAGCTGAAGCTCCTCAACGTCCCACTCGTGCCCCGGTGCCGTCCCGAACACTCTGCTGAGCACCTGAGCAAAAACCCGCTCTGCGCAGGGAAGGGAGTCGGTGACCCTGGTCCAGACTGCAGCTCTGGTGACAACATCCCGAGCCTTCAGGAATCCCAAGCCACCGGGCCCGGGAGCGGCGCCTGGGGGAGGTACACACACCGCTCCTTTCACCCTCACACGAAACCCAAGAGGAAATGACATTTCCTGTACTTTACAGATGAGGAAACTGAGGTTCACAAAGGTCGAATGACTTGGCCGAGGCTACCAAATGCTCAGGAGCAAAAAGAGCCAAGACCCCAACCCAGTTCCGACTCCAAGGCCTGGCTCCTCTTGCTGTCCAGGAGACACAGCACGCGGCCCAGGAGCCTGCTCCTGGATCACGCCCTTCCTGAAACAGCACCCCAGGGACGCCACTTCCCGCCCCTGCCCACCGGGGAGGCGTTCCCAGCCGTCAGCAGCACAAACCACGCGCAGGGCTGGCCAGGGCTGGGCTGGCGCAGGGTTAGTCACACTTTCAAAGGGAGATGAAGGCAACGCGACTTCTCCCCCGTCTAAACGCCTTTGAACTTCCCAGCCAGGGTGCGGGCTGCAACCCGGAAATAACCAGTGAGCAGCAGAGGCCCGGGAGCAGCCTGCTCAGAGCAGCCCTCAGCCAGGCTGAGCGGTGGCACCGCAGAGGCGCGGCTCCCCTGACGCCATTAAAAATAGCTTCCCTGCCACCTCCAGCCGTGGCTGTCCCCTGGGCCCTGGCTGTCTACTCCAGCTCCCGGGGGGAGGCCCCGAGCCTGACACGCAGCAGCCTGGCCTGAGGTGCGACAGTCAGGGGACAGGGGCCACCGAACCGATCCAAAGGAACAGTTCAGAGGTGCAGAAGACCCGGCCCTCCAACCTCGGGAGCTCCCAAGTCAGGGACAAAGGACCGAGACCTTGAGGGGACAGCACCAGAGTTGCACCCAACCGCTGCCAAGTGGAAACCCTGTGTCCAGAGTGCAGCCAAAGGCCGGGGGGCCCTGCAGGCTGCAGCACAGCGGGGTACAGGCCGGGGCGGCGGGGGGGCGCTGGAAACCTGGGAAGCCTGCCAGGGGACACGGCCGAGCAGGAGGAGGAGGAGGAATCAGACGGGACCAGAGGACACGCAGTGGCTGGCTGTCAAGCCAAAGTCAGTCACTGGCCCTGCCAACCCCTCGGTTTCCTTTTTTAAAGGGGAATGGACAGCAGGCTGAGGGAGGGAGGAGACAGAAAAACAAAACGTTGGTAGACGCTCCATTCGACCTCAGACAGGGTAAATATTTACTCACCCATTCATGAGCCTGGCTCAGTGAGCATCCCCGGCTTGGGCCACCTGGGTTTACGCTGGCGTCTGGTCCTGACCCGAGGCCCGAGGCGGCCGGTCCATCCCCTACCTTGTCTGAGAGCTAAATGGATCCCATCTGATGGCAGTGGAAAAACTGACCGAGGCGACGACCTTGCAGCTCGCGCCAGGACAGCAGGCGGTGGCGGCGGCCGACAGGGTTGCCCCGATGCCCACCCAGTATAGGGGAAGAGGCTGAGCGGGCGCAGTGGGCAGGAGGCGCTGGCCCCTCGCTGGGAGGCTGTGCAAGACACACAGTGCACTCGGGTCCACGGAGTGGGTACAAGGTAGCCAGGCTCACCCCTGGGCCGCAGGAATGCGAGGGTCCGTAAGTGTTGCCTCAAAGCGTGTTCACAATGCAGGTGCCCAGGCCCCACCCCAGGAACCTAAGGAGAGGTGAGAGATGGTGGGGTCGTCTCCGTCGGTAACTGGGAGAGGGGAGGCCAGGAGTCCCGGGGCCTGACGCCCGGGTCCAGCACAGTGGCCTGGCTTTGCCTCACCACTCAGGACAAGAGTCACGCAGAGCCCACGCCTTGGCCCGCTCGCCAGACCCAGCCCACCCCGCAGTGTGGCACTGAGACCCCCCAGGAGGGGACCGGCGAAGGCGGAGCTTGGGGGACACACTGCGTTCTCACAGCAGACCCCGGACAGCTTGGGTCTAACACAGGGAAAGAAAAAAACCAAGCTGGCCCCAGGGACTCGGAAGCTGCTGCCCAACAAGTCCTCAGTGCCAGGCCCCCGCACGGACCGCGCCGCCCAGGCCACTGCTCTCACTCAAGCCCCCTCGCACGACACGGCAGGCGTGGCTTTCTGCACCCGTGTCCCAGCCTGTGGGAGCCCGGCGTGGGGTTCCTGGTTAGGCCACGGCTGCACTCAATTACCCACGGCCACGGCGCCTGCCCGCAAGTTGCTTTATGGTCAGCACGCTTGAGCCAGGCGGTGACCTAACCCCGGGTCACTCCGCAGCAGCCTCCGCTGTCCGCCGCCTCCGGGAGCGCGGGCCCACACTGCAGCCGTCTGCTCCCCTGGGCATGACTCAGAGGAGTCAGTTGTCTTTCAAAAATGCTTTTCATATTTCAAATCAAAAATAAATACCACGCACTCTGGACGCCGGCCAGCACAGATGTCTCTGTCGAGCTATTAAAGAAAAAAGACCCGAGGAGGCTGACAAAAATCTGGATTCACATCAGCCCAGCCCCGCAGCCTGGATCCGCGGTGGGCTGGGTGGGGGGTCTGGGGCTGGGGCACTGGCACCACCGGTGACAGCGAGGACGGCAGATGGGAGGAAGCCAGAGTCCTTCGGGGTACCCGCCTCGGAGGACGCACGGGCCCCAGGAGGACAGGCAGACGCCGTGCACACGTGCGGAACAGGAGTGCATCTCTGCGGAGTGAGGTGGTCGCAACGGCACAGCTGCAAAGCCAGGCGCAGGGGGAAAGGAAGCCTGGGCTTGTGGCGTGGGACAGCCTGGCACGCAGGGACGCACCCGGCCAGCAGGGCCCGGAGCTGCTCAATGAGTCTGCTTCCCAGGGTTCCCTTCCCCTCCCCTTTTTCAATACTGGGGACTGAACCCTGGGCCTTCGCGCTGCGCCACCTCTCCAGCACTTCCTTCTTTTTTTTTTTTTTACTCTAAGAGTGCTGCCCAGGCTGGGCTCTAACTTGCAATCCTCCCGCCTCAGCCTCCCAGAGTGCTAGCACTACAGGGGTGCACCACCATGCCCGGTTCCTTCCTTCCTTTCACCTGATTCACCAAGCCCTCTGATCTTTCGGCTTCCCCACGGGGTGCCCATCCGGAGAAAGCTGCTATTTCCTCACGCAAACATGTGATAGTGCACTTACACACACACACACACACACACACACACACACGGGATGGCCCAGAGTCCCTAGGGTCGCGATGAGCAAAGTGCCATGACACTAAAGCAGTGGAGAAGAGGACACAGTCGAGAGACGCAGCTGGAGCTGGGCCGCAGCTGGTGGGGGAGCTCACGACTGGTGCGCTCAAGCCCCGCCCATCCCAGCACCGAAGAAAACACCAACAAAAAAAGAACCAGAAGCAGTGAGAGGCTGCACCTGTGTGACACCGCACGCGGCCTGACACTGAGCACTCTCTGCAAGTGCTTTTCCATAAGCAATCTGGAGATCCGACTTGTGCTTCGGTCCTGCAGGACCAGTAGGAGCCACAACTCGTCCCCAAACCTCACAAAAGGAAGTTTCTTTTCTTTTTTTTTTGGGGGGGGGGTGTTAAGACAGGGTCTCGCTATGTAGTCCAGGCTGGCCTTGAACTCACTTTGTAGCCCAGGCTGACCTCAAACATGCAGTAATCCTCCTGCCTCAGCCTCCCAAATGCTGGGATTGCAGGCATGCACCACCACACCCAGCACAAAACGAGGTTTCTGAATCAGTAAAGAGGAGGATACTCTACAACGATCAAAAGCACAGTTCAGTAAACACACAGCCCAGTAACACGGTGGACAATCATCCAGTCTCACGCACTGGACTTCATCGCTTGTGCTGCGCCTTCGTAGCACTGGCCGCACGGGGGCTCTGTTCCCACCGAGCAGGGGCTGTGCCAAGACGCAGCATCGCCAGGCGGCAGAAGTTTCCAGTTCCATTAGGCTCTTGTGGCCACTTCATCCGTGTGGTTCGCCGCTCATGGAAGCGCCACGGAACAGTGCGTGACCTTAACCTCACAGGGGCTCCCCCCACCCGATGAAGAACTCAGAGGAGAAAGGGGCATCAGCCGGGTCGGGGCCAAC
This sequence comes from Dasyprocta punctata, assembly GCA_004363535.1. Taxonomy (NCBI): domain Eukaryota; kingdom Metazoa; phylum Chordata; class Mammalia; order Rodentia; family Dasyproctidae; genus Dasyprocta; species Dasyprocta punctata. The sequence continues at coordinate 17,095 of RJWM01005605.1, forward strand.
TTCCGCCCACAGCCTCTGAGTCCCTCTGGCGCCGCCACTCTCCTTCCTGGCCCGCTGCCATCAAGCACGGACACACGGCCAGGCGCGTCCAGGAGCACAGGTCACACCTGGGGTCTGCAGTTCCTGAGCTGAATCTGAGAGCCGAAACCATACTGCTAAGCCAGGCGTGGTGGTGCACACTGGAGGCTGAAGCAGGAGGATCCTTTCGCGTTCGAGACCAGACTGGGCTACAAAGTGAGCTCAAGGTCAGCCTGAACTGCACAGTGAGATCCTGTCTCAAAAAGACCAAAAATAAGTGAATAAATAAAAATAAAAGAAACTACACCTCTAGCTCTGTGTAATTTCTACTCAAGCAGACGCAGGCTGAGAGTATAAGAGACTAAACCATCAAAACACGATACGTATGTGGATGGAAGTGTCACACTAACAAAAAATAAAGGTGGGTTAATGACAGACTTGACTTTTTTTTTTTTTTGAGACAGGGTCTTGTGATGTAGCCCAAGCTGGCCTCAAACTCACAGCGATCCTCCTGCCTCAGCCTCCTAAATGCTGGGATTACACACCTGTGACACCACACCTGGTAGTACGTGTCACTTATAATAGAAAAGAACTCAAACGAAAATTTTAAAGCAGTATTCATTAAAAGTGAGCAAATGATCCAAGTAGACACTTCTCAAGAGAAGTACAAATGGCCAGGAAATACACGGAAACCACTCCATAGCTTCGGCTATCTGGAAGTGTGAACCAAAGCAACAGTGAGAGTCAATCTCGCCCCCACTTAGAATGACGACTGTAAAAACAAATTACAGATGCCGGGCAGAGCGTGAGAAGAAGGAACCTCAGACATCGCTGGCGGCATGCAAATCAGTACAGCCACTACGGGAAAGTGTGTGAAGCGTTCTCAGAAAGCTAAAATTCAGTCTAGAGATGACCAAGCAATCTCAGTACTGGGTACACAACGGACAGAAACGAAGTCAGCGCAGACACAGATCTGCACGCCCGTGTTTACCGTGGCACTGTTCGCAATGGCCAACTTATGAAGCCTGCCTAGCTGCCCATCGACTGATGAATGGATAAATAGGATACGGTATCTATTATACACAGTAGAATATTACTTAGCCATAAAGAAGAACAAAACTGGGTCACCCGCAGGAAAACAGACAGACTGGAGAACCAGACTGTGGGGGAAGACGAAAGAGAAGAGAGATGCTGAAAAGGGCAGAGGAACATGATTTAACACATGACACGTTAACCTCATCCACGTGTACAATGCATGTGAATTAATAATTAAAATATAAATATCATGATGTACCTTGGCCCACCGTGCCGTTACTGGGTACTGTGGACTCTGGTTTTCACTCACTGAAGGGTAGCCAGAAACTTTTCATTTGTCCCAGTTCCCTTTGAAAATAACTCAAGAAAGCACCTGGCCACCCTCTGGCCCCAAGTCCATCTTCTCTAAAGAACACAGTCCCTTCTTCTGACGGCCCTGCCCCTCGGGCTGCACTGCGGGGTCCTCCCTCTGCACGCCAGCGAGTCCCATCAGCAGCTCGGGGACAGTACACCTGGTCACCTGGCAACGCCCTTGGAAGGGACCAAGCCTTCTGACAAAACCAGCACACGGGCTGCATGACGCGCCAAGTCCCCTCTGCCCTCCGGACCTCGGTGGGTTTTGTTATGAAACCCACACTTATTTCCTGAGACCACTTTGGCTCCAACCAAAGGCCAAAACTCAAGAGATCACCAGTGACCATAAATCCCTGGACAGAAAGTAGGTCAAACGATTCCTGCAAAAGTAGCCCTGGCCTGCCCGTCCCTAAAGTCACAAAGAAGCCAAGAAAACAGTCACCCACAGCTTGGGGACAGGGTGCAGCTGAGGGGGACCTTGCACTCACAATTCAATTTCTCTAGGAAGAAAAGTACAGTCTTGAGAGTTTGCTCATTAATAAAATGAAGCCAGGTGTGGTGGCTCACGCCTGTAATTCCATCACTTGCGAGGCTGAGGCAGGAGGATCACTGTGAGTTCAAGGCCAGCCTGAACTGCATAGGGAAACCCTGTCTCAAAAGACTAAATAAATAAATAAATTAAATGAAGTGAAATGAAAATATTTCATTTCCTCTTTTTTTTTCCTTTCTTTTTCTAGTACTGGGGATTGAACACGGGGTCTTCCTAAATTGCCTATCCTGGCTGGGAACCTGTGATCCCCCTGCCTCGGCTTCCCAGAGTGCTGGAATAACAGGCACAAGCCACCACGCCTGCTCACACAGCTCTTTTAGAAAGACTGAAAGGCATCGGGTACTGCTGGAATTCTTCCCGTAAGGGAACAGCTCAAAGCCTGACAGTCTGCCTTCTTCGTGAATGTTCGACAACCTCCCTCAGCACCCCGTGCCTCCCCAACCGGCCCAGCTAGGACACGTCCCTGGGGTGGGTGTCCTGGCGGTGCCCCAGGCCGGTGCCCATGGGCACTTGCTGGCCCCCCGCCTGTGTCACACGCCAACTGGAAACAGGAGATGCCAGTTGAGGGCTGCGTGGAAATCCCCGCCGCCACGCTGTGACTCAGAGCGGGGCCGGCCAGCGGGCTGCCCTCCCAGCCCCGGCCACGCCTGTGCAGAGCGGGGCCCCCAGAGAGATGGGATGACAGGGACGGGGGACGACTCAGGGCCTGGTACCCCGGCACTGGGTGGTGCCCCTGGGGACAGGCTGGGCTCCAGCTCCAGGCCGTGGCCTCCTCCCACTGTCATGGCGAGGGGCTCCAACAAAGTCTCCCCCATGCTCTTTTTGTCCCCCCCCAGGGACCCTGGCTAACAGAAACCAACACCCAAAAATCAGGGCGGGGGGCTCAGAACCTCCCCGCAGGGAGACACAAGAGACTTGTGAAACCCAAAGTCTTTGTTCAGCCTTTGAGATTGCTGAGAAATCTGACCTGTGCCACTCCACTTTTAAAATACCTGTCTTGACTTTTTACCTGTGGCGATCCTGCCCGAGGACTCGCGCCGATTCTTACAAACCACACACGCCCCGTTCCGCTGAGCGCAGGCTGAGGTCCACGGCCCCTGAACAAGCGACGCCCTGCAGTGCCCACAGCCACAGCCCGGTACATCGGTCCTGTGGTCCCACACTCTGCCCGAGGGTCCCGCTGCACCCCATCCTCCTCCTCCTCAGCCCCTCGTGTGCCCCCGGGTCCCACACGACGGTGCCCCACACACAGAGGGCTCTCTGCCAGCCCCCAACCAGGACGTACTTTGCGCAGGAGTCTGTGTGAGCACCGGGGGACACAGAGGAACGGCTGGGGTTCAGAGAGGGGCAGATCCCTCGCCGGCCGGTGCTCTGCAGAAAGCGTCACCAGAACCATGGTGTTTTGGGTGTGTCTTGAAAGACGGGACCAGGAGAGGAGCACTTTTACCCCATGCAATGGGGTACTGGAGACCCAGTGGCCCCCATCATGATGGGGGTACTCTAAGCCACAAGACAGTGCCTTCTGAGTAGAGCTCTTTTTAGTGCTATGATGATACTGACTGCTTTTCCCTCCCAACTTCCAGGCCGGTATAAAATGGACACACATCCCTGGACCTAAACCTGAGGAGGCCACCTCTGCCCTCCCTCAACATCTGGTATTCGTCATTCCCTACAAGATGCACCAGGTCCTGTTACCATAAGAGAGGGAGGAGGAGGGGAGGAGGGGGGAGGAGGGGGAGAGGGGAGGGGGAGGAGCAAGCCTGTTCCGTCCAGTGTCGCACATGTCATCCAAACAGCCCTCTTGCAGGCCCCAAGTGGGGTGCACCCCTGTGGTGACCTCACCAGCTGCCATGTGTGGTGCCTTCCTACCCATCTGGGTGTGAACTGCCACCCAGCCCTCTGCCAGGCACGTCTTCAACACTGGGGCAAGCACACCCAAACAACGACCCGACCCTCAGTCTGGAGTTTGCAGCGATCATCATCCACATGCGGTGATCACATTTCCAGACCTGCCATATCCTGGGCTATTTTCCTTTCTTTTTTTGAGATGGGATCTCAATAAGTTGTTCAACCTGAACTCAAATGTGTGATCCTCCTGCCTCAGCCTCCAGAGTGCTGTGTGCCACCACACCCACATTTCCGGGTCTTTCTAAACAACAGTTCTTGCTGAAGAGAAGTCTGTGCCCAACACATCTGAGCTCTTTCCCATGAGCTCACAGGGCTTCCCGGCAGGAAGGGAGACACATCACACCCACTGGAGCCTCATGCTCACCACCACCTGCCCAAAGCTGCTCGGGGACCTGGCGACTTCCTACAGACGGGAAGGAGAGGGCTGCTCTGGGGCACGTGGCTCCCCGCTGTCAAGTGAAGGGCTTGGGAACTGCAGGTCCGGTGCCCCTGCTGGTTTACCAGCAGCTCCCTGCGCCCTCCAACCCTGATGCTGAACAGAGCCAGGGCCACGACAGCTGCAGGGTCACTGCTTTCCTTAGCCCGCTGTAGTGGGGACCCGCCTAGTTTGAGCACCTGAGGCTCTGTTCTGCTTAGCGTCTTCAGCCCACGAGACCCTGGCAAACTTCATGCATTCCCAGTGGGGGTCCAAGCTGCCCATCCCTGCTCTCAAGGAGTCGGTCCCCCAAGATAGCAGGAGAAGTAGTAGCGACAAGAACTGGGTGGGGGGCTCCAGGGTGGCTCCCTGGAGGGCTCGAGCCTGGGGATCTCCAAGCAGTTGCCAGGTTTTGGCAAGAGGGGCACAGATGGATGGAGAGGAGCATGGCACTTCTCCCCTCCTGGCCATCGCCTCCTGTCGCCATGCAGGGAACACTGGTGGCTGGTGGCTTTCTCGGTGGCCCTGGCTCTCTGGACACAGGGACCATCCTGCCGGACCCCTTAGGAGATCCCTTCACTGCGGCTTCCTCAGTCCCTGACTCCGTCTCCTCTCCCTGAGGCCCTGTTGCTTCGGCCCATGGGGACCCATGGCTCTGAGGACGCTCACAGCAGCTGTCGCCTCGCTTGGACCTTACTGTCAGGACCACACAGACCTGCTGGGCGGCCTCGCTCTCCGGCTGGAGCTGCCCATCAACCCCATACCCTGTTGCATGTTGGAGCTGTGGACAGGAGAGTCTACCCCTGCCACCTTCGTGCCCAGCACCTGGGGACACCCTGGACGCTGAACATGTGCTCAGAAAAGGCCCACTGGAGTGCAGACATGGTGGCATACACCTGTCATCCCTGCACTCAGGAGGCTGAAACAGGAGGACCACTGTGAGTGCCAGGCCAGCCTGGGCTACACAGTGAGACGCTGTCCCTCAGTAGAGCTGTGTGTGTCAGGGAGAAGCCACCCAACAGGGTGGAGGCAGCGAGCTGGAGGTGATGTGCGGTTGTCCCTGTGCCGGGCACAACTGGAGGTAACAGTGGCCCCAAATCCACGTGAAGCTGTCCGGTCTGGGCCAGCACCTCCCCCACGCAGCATGGAATCTCCACTAGCAGGAGGACTGAAGGCGCTGCCACTCGGGCAGAAATGTTGACAGCAGAGTAATCCATATCCCGAACCTCAGAAAGCCCTTCCCAGGCTCTGTCCTAGGCACCGGGGTGGCGGGGGACTAAGACAGTCCCGCCCGCGAGGAGCTCTCCATCGGGAGAGAGGCAGTAACACCAATGAATCACTTCAGTACCTAAGAAGCTCGAGCTATTCAGTCCTACAGGAGACATTCTCTCAGGCTTCAAGCCCTGAGAATACCAGCCTTCTCCCTAGAAGACGCTATTTATAACTTGATGGACACTTATTCATCTTGTCAGAAGTCACGTGTTCATTTCACCCTTGGCCACTGGGAAGCTCAAAGCCAAATACGCAGCCACTGCTAAGGCTCACACACCACATCAACCTGCACTGCTAGGGGCGAAGGCTGTCTCCGACTGGATCTCATCTTCCCGTCTTCTCTCCTCTTCCTTCCCTACCTCCCTTGACTATCTTTATCTTCTCTTATACTGTATTTCTGATAGTTATACCTCATGTTCTTCACAACGAGATTATAAAAACATGTATTTAAAAAGCTAACTGATACTACAAAGCCACAATAATCAGGAAAGTAGACATACAGTACTATGGAAATGTATTCAAAGTCTAAAAATAAATTTATATTCATGCTCAACTGATTTCCAACAAAGGTGCCAGTACAGAAAGTTTTCTCAAAGTGCCCAGGAAACTAGATAACTATGCACAAAAGGATGGAATTGGGGCCCTTCCTTACATATTGTACAAAACTTAAATTTAAAAATAAAAAACGTAAACCTGTAATAGGTAAAATTATAAAAATTCTTAGAATAAATCTTCATGACCTTGGACCAAGTAATGGTTTTCTTAGCTACAACACCAAAACAAAAATGACAAAAGTAAAAATAAATCAACTGTGTTTCAAAAGACTGAATGATCAAAAATTTTTGTGCTTCAAAAGACACCATCAATGCCGGGCCTAGTGGCACATGCTTGCAATCTCAACACTTGGGAGGCTAAGGCAAGAGGATTGCTGAGTTTGAGGTCAGCCTGGGATATACACTGAGTTTAAGGCCAGCCTGAACTGCACACCAAGACCTTATCTCCCAAAAATAAAAGGCAGGGGGGAACATCATTGCGGAAAACATAAATCACGGAATGGGAGAAAATATCCGCAAATCATCTATCTGATTAAAGGGACTTATGTAAGGAACTGTCAACAACAGAAAGACAACCTGATTTTAAAGTAAATGAAGGATTTGTGGACATTTTTCCAAGGAGACACACAAACAGTTAATAAACAAGGGAAAAGATCCTTGCTATTGTTAGCCATTGGGGAAATGCAAGTCAAAACCATAACGAGACTCTATCTCACACCCACTAGGTTGGCTAAAGTTGAAAAAAAAGAAGTCTTTTGTCTAATAACAACATAGCCCTCGAATAACCTGTGGCAGCAACCGTGGGGAGAAACTGAAACCCTCACACATCTCTGAGGGGATGATGAAACACTCCAGCTGCTGTACGACAATTTAGGGTCAGCTGTAGTGGCACACGCCTGTAATCCCAGCACTTGGGAGGCTGAGACAGGAGGACTGCCTGAGTTTAAGAGGCCATGCTAGGCTATGTAGTGAGTACTCCAAAGCCACTCTGGACTACACAGCGAGAACTTGTCCCCGGAAAAAAAAAAGGGGGGGGGACCAACAATTTAGTTGTTCCTCAAAAGGTTAAACAGTAAAGTTACCAAGTGACCCAGTGACTCCCTTTCTAGGCACTCGCCCAAGACAAATGAAAACACGTCCACACAGGAAGTTCTACCCAAATGTTTATAGCAACATTATTCCCAAAACCCCAAAATAAAAACAACTCAAACTGTCCACAAACCAGAGATGGAACAGATACAATGTGGTAGATCTATAGAGTAGAATATTACTTGGCCATAAAAAGGAGTGAGGTTCTGATAATCTGCTGCAGTGCGGGTGAACCCTAACAATGTCATCTGAAGTAAAAGAAACCAGTCACGAAGGACCACATGTTATGATCCCATTTATATGAACTGTTTTCAAGAGGGCAAATCTATAGAAAGTAGATTAAGTTACCAGACCTCAGGGGGATGAATGGGGAGGGGCTGGTAAGGGGAATGAGATTCCTTTTTGTGCTGATAAAAACGTCCTAAAATTAGTAGTGATGATGGCTGAAAAACTGTGAAATATACTAAAAGCTGCACACCTGCAAAGAATGAATTTTACAGCATGTGAAATACATGCCAGTAACACTGATTTTCCAAAAGGCTGATGAAGCAAAGTCTAGAGTTGTATTCAAAAGTCAGGTGTGGTGGCGCATGCCTGTAATCCTGGCATTCAGGAGGTTGAGGCAGGAGGATTGCTGGGAGTTTGAGGCCAGCCTGAGCTATATAGGGTTCAAGGCCAGCATAAACTGCATAGTGAGACCCTGTGTGAAAATACTCCTACTACTAAGAATAATAGTAGTAGTAGTAGTAGTAGTAGTAGTAGTAGCAGTAACAGTAATAATAATGGGCCAAGGCTGCTTTCCTAGCCCTAACCAATATGCTTTGCGACAGAAGAGCTACCAGTCCAGAAATGTGGGTGAGGAACACACAGAACTCTGGGGTCCTCGCAGCTTTTCCGGGAATCCACACCAACTCCAGAATGCCACGGATCTCTGAAGCAAAGGTGGTCTGCACAGAGATGGCCGTGGTGTGTCCATTTAGGCAGTGCCGGTCAGGACAGCAGGGTCTCTGCCCACTGGGCCACATCGCAACCGGGCAGCCACCGAGGGACAGTGAACAAGGGCCAGTGCTTTTCCTCCCACGTCGCCTTCAAGCCAGGTAACCAGTGTCACCCAGGGAGAAGTGGACCCCCAGCCCCGCCGGCACCCCAGGTCCCACCCCGTTCTGTTCTGTCCATCCCCGGCCTCTCTGTCCCCGTTGCCCACGCATTCTGGGGTCACAGCAGGTCTGGCCCAGCCCACAGAGGCAGTGACGCCCCAGAGCGCGACAGGGTCACCGCCTGTACCCTGACCCAGCGCACGGCCTCTGCGAGCACAGCCTCACCGCCCAGCACGCGGAGCTCCAGGCCAGAGCCGAGACCGCTCTCAGCCACCCCAACCCCGCCCGGGCCCTGCCAACCCCGGCCCGGAGCTGCACTGGCACAGATGGCACCGCAGTCCCGGGAAACACGCCGGCTCCAGGCAGAGGAGTCCGGAGCACAAACACTTCCAGGTCGTGCCGCGCCCCATCAGCCGGCTGGGCTCCAGTTTCCAAGGAGAAGCCCGGGACCGGTTCCCCTTCTCCTCCCGCGGGCCCGGGACCAGCCTGGGGCACTGGCACGCGGGAGGGGGCTGTGGCGCGGGCTCTGCTCCGATCTGCTGCTGGCGGCCGCTGCTTCCTGTGGGGCCGCAGCCACTGACATCATGGGCGGCCGGCAGCGTGCAGGGGGCACCAGGGTGTCGCAACTGCAGGCAGCACGTGGGGTCACAAGAAGTTCAGTTCTGGGGTTTTCTCAGGCCACTGGGTTTGACTCCACCCCTGCCCATACGGAGCGCTTTCCTCCTCACCCCTCCTTCCCCACGCGCCTGGGTGTTTTAATGATCTCGAGGCTCTGGGCTCGCTTTCATAACCTCCCATTAGCATTTCCTGCAGCTGGCGAGAGAGAAGGCTCTGTGCACACGCGCACACACACACGCACACACGCGCACGCACACACACGCAGATCATGGGTTCCAGGGATTCACGTGAGGTCACCCAGCTTCAAGCAGAGCAAATGACTCAGTATTTCAAAACTGCTACCAGAGCACACCCCGCACACAACTCTTTTGCATGCGCCAGGGGCTGACGATGGGAACCGCATCTCACAAGTTAGCAGGCACAGCCCTTCTCCCCAGCCAGCACCGAGCACCCAAACGCACACCCATCTGTGCATTCCTGGGACAAGGGTCAAGCAAGCACTTGGCTCCCTCCGGTCCCTCTGGCTCTGCACAAGAACCCAGTGTGAGGCAAAGACCAGACTTCGGAAAATTAGCCTATTTCAAGACAGCCTTGCTTTGCGTAACATCAGAATAAGGAGATTCTTCTTTCATCTTTTATTTATTTATTCTGTATTCCTGGGGACTGAATCCAGAGCCTTAGCACTGAGCTATATCCCCAGCCCCTTTTGTTTTTGAGACAGGGTCTCAGTAAGTTGCCCAGGCTGGCCTCAAATTTGTGCTCCTTCTGCATCAGCCTCCCAGAGTGCTGGGATTCCAGGCATGAACCACCACGCTCCAGCTTCCATAATTTTACCTTCACCTCCGTAGCAGTGAGATCTCTCGATTCTGCTGTGTTTTTCTTCCCAAATAAAGAGGAAGCAGTCTTTCTCAACCTTGGAAATCACAAACCACCAGCAGGTATGAGGCGAATGGCACAGACTTAGCAGACGGTGGGGAGCAGACTGTAGCCAGGGTGAGTAGGCTGCAGCCTCCTGCTCGGGGTCAACACACACAGCCCTGCCCAGGAGGGGACGGCTGTCCAGGGCTGCGGTGGTGTGTGTGCCCAGACCTAGGCATGCTGGCGGCCGTGGGACAGGGGCTGGGCGCTCCACAGTGACAGGGTGGGGGTCTGAAGGCTGCTACCCAGAGCCTCCGGGTTGGAGGAAACTGGGTGGACAGGCATGGGCGTTTCACGCTGGGCAGGATGTGAAGCAAAGTGACAAGGAATGGCTACTAGGGGACAAGCAAGAGAGCGGATTCTCGGTCATTTTGAGCAGACAGTGATCACTGTCATTCCAGGGTCCTTCCCAGATTCAAAAGCATCACTGCTGCCCCCAAATACTCAGCCCACACTGGCAGCAAATCCACAGTCCCAGAATCCACCACGGCCAGGGCTGAAAGCCCCTTACCCGGGCCACTGAGAGCAGGGGCAAGTGTGAGGGGACAGGGACAAGCCACGTTTCCCGACCCACTGGGAACCAGGGCTCCCCGGAGTCTGGCAGGGAGCTGCCAGACCAGGTCTGTCCTTTAGCGGAATTGCCCAGGACACCAGGGGAGCAGGTCCAGGGGCAGAGGAGGCGTGGGGTGTGAGGCTGAGGTGATCCACTACACCCACGGGTGGAGGCGCAGAGCACTCACGCCCCAGGTGACCCGAGCCCAGCCAGGACCACCCGCGCCTTTTCTAAACAGTCACTACTGGCCTCACCACACACGACACTGAACAAGCCCAAAGGGCCACTTTTCTTCAAAGAAGCCCAGCAGCTCGCCCCTCTTGTGTGGGACCGACCAGGGCTCCAGGGCAACAAAGGGCGTGGAGGAACGGGGCAGGCAGCCGTCCCTACAGCGGCCGTGGCGGCCGGGCAGAAGCAGCTCACATGCCCTTGGTGAGTCGGAGAGGCCGGCGGCTGTGCACGGGCTCACTGCCAGCCCCTCTGCCGCTTCCTCAGCCTCCACCTGCAGCGAGATACAAGCTTCATGGACATGGTGACAACTGTCCCCTCCTCTGGCACTTGGCAACCACTGTCATCTCGGGCTGAGGAGCAAGGTCCATAGGAAGCGTGACGGGTGGGCACAGCCGAGGGACAGCGTTGGATTCAGGGGCTTGCCAAGGCCACCTCCCCTCCCCCAGGTGAGCCACCTCTGTCCTGGCCCCTTGGAGCGACCATGGTCACTGTGCCCGAAATTCCCACCATTTGTCATTCCTCTGGCATCCAGGGCCCGAAGACGGACTGACTGCACTAAAAGCCCCAGTTAGGGCATGAGTCATCGCAATCTGCTGCTTTGAAATCCACGTAGTAAACATTTATTGCAGGCCTGCCCTTGCCAGGTACCGCGGGCGACGGGTGGGAGCGGGGATGACTAAGGCTGGGAGGCAGTGAGGGCCCAAACCCTGCAGCCGGTGACTGAAGTCGGCTTGCACTCCCTGGGAAATCCCTGAAGGGTTTTTAATCCATCGGTGAATGATACGCTGTGATACCATCATTTTGTATCCCCTGGGGTAATAAACACTATGTCATTAGCGCCATTAACACCTTAGTGTGAATTAGGTAATCAGATGAAGTGTCACCTTGCAAAAGACTCGGATGTGGGACCTGATAAGTTCTGATGCCAGAGCAGTGAAGCCAGGAAGAGGCAGTGGCCACTCCATGGGGAGTGGGGAGGAGAGGACAGACCCAAAGGAACCCGGTGCAGGAGGCCGGCAGGGCAGCACGCTGCCCTACACACGGAAGATTCACGCCTGCAAATACTTACCGAGCTCCTTGGTTCTGGGCCCTGCGCATGGTAGAGAACAAAAGAGCTGGTCCCTGCCCTCGAGGCAAAGACAGACAGTAAACAAAGAATCTCCCAGAAGTATAACAAGCCGGGTAAGGTCTCCTAAGGCAAAGAACAAGGGTACAACTGAGATGGGGGAGGAACCAGGAAGGGCTCTCCTGATGATATTTGCAGCCAGCCAAAACTCAGGGAAGAGTCTCCCAGAGTGAAGGGTTGGCGAGTACAAAGGTCCTGGGGAAGGAAACCAAGGAAGACCAGGCCAGGGCTGCAGGCCCGTGAGGGTTGGATGCTGGAAGGTGAAGTCTAGCCAGGCCCTAGGGTTTGGACTGCAGCTTCCAGACAACAAGGACCCTCCAAGAAAAAGGCTTTCCCTTTTCTGGAAGCGCCTCCTGCTGCTGGAGTGACTAATTTTTATCACTGGGGCACACAGTAGCCATTTTTCCCGGCCACAGTGACGACCACAGGCCACCCTGCCCAAGCCCAGCCATGCCCTGGCATTCCACGGACCTGAATCACCCCGCTGGCTTCCCCCGCCTCCACCGCGCAGCCTCCTGGAGTCGCTGGCTGCAGGTCAAGGTCTCTTCGGGGGGCCTGCAGGTGCACACTGACCTCCACTCTTGCAGCCCCAGTTTCTGTCCACCCCCAGGCGCCACTCGAAGGGGAAGCAGGGCTCAGGGCTTGACAGAAACAGCTACATTCGTGTGACCTGGTTTACAAGTGGAAGGAGAGTAGGGTATGGAGGAGGCGCCTTCTTGGGGGACAATGGCCATCCAGGAAACTACAGGAACACAGTCAGGCAGTGTAAACTCAGTCACTCCCATGAAGCCCCTTGCCCAAGTCACCTGCTTGCAGCTACCTGCCCCGACAGACTCATGGGAAATCAGCTGGAGAAAGGGACGCTGCGCACCCTGAGTGTGAACCTTTGTCACTGGGGTGGGCAGAACAAATCCTGGCCGCACTGGGAACAGGAAAATGGGCCTCCCTCCTCTCGCACCCGAATATCCCTGCCTCAGGCATGGGAGGCCAGACAGCTGGTCCCAGAGGAGGGGACCGCATGAGGCTGCTTTGAAGGGAGCCCCTTTCTTCCCGAAGCTCACCTTCTTTTATAATCAGGCATGCTAATTAGCATTTCTTTTCCTTTATTTTGCTTTCTGGCCATGCTAACGCTAGAACCCAGCCCCTCCCCCACTAAGTGCTCTACCACTGAGCTACATCCCCAGCCTGGATTAGAAACCTAACCCACCAACCCCGCTGCTACCCATGACTCTAGGTCTACACTGGCGCCTACTGCTGCTGAGAAGTGGGAATGCACTCACGCATTCATTCATCAAACACTCACGAAGCACGCGGAAGCATAGCATTGCAGACAGACAGACAGACTGGGTTCACAAAAGCTGAGAAATACCCACGCCCTGCCCACCCTGGAAAACCCAGGGGCTGTCAACAGTGGGGCGGGGTGAAAGTCCTGTAATCTGATCTTATCTACCTTCCTGCCTTTGAAAGGGGCCACAACAAAACCAGCACTTTTTACAGCAGGGTGAGCTACCTTCCCCTGAGCCTCCGGCCCCTTCCTTCCTCCTGGCTTCCTGTCTCCCTTCTGCCCAGTCCCCTCCAACACCCCTCTGTCAACACCTCCATGGAGGTAGCTGGTCTGTGTGTCACTCACCCGCCCAGATCTGACTGGCAACTTCCTTGGTGCTGGAGCCTTGTCCTCCGCCTGCCTTGGGCTCCTCCCTGCCTCCACCCCCTAGAGGGGGAGAGCACAGGTAGGGTCACCTCAGACCTGCACCCTACCTGTCCCTGCGGCTTCAGACGGAGCCCACGGCCTCCTCAGGGTGGCTTTGTGTCACCATGAAGGTGACACGGGTCACAATCCATAGGTCCCCATCCCCTTGAGGTCCCACAACAGAGGTGAGGCACAGAAAGAAGTTGGCAGGGGCTGCTCACAAAGCCATGGTGGGAGCTGGGGGCGCAAGCCGTCTACACCCAAGTCCTGCTCCCTGCTGAGCCGGGGCCCAGGAAAAGCACAGGGGGTTGGGAATCCGCATGCTCCCAGAGGGCTCCATAACCACAGGTCTGGGGAGGGTGAAAGAAACTGGGGGGTCCGGGATCCTAGGCCGGCGGCACACTCCAGCTCTCCCCCATCCTGGACTGTGCCAGGCCCTGGAAGCTCACAGCTCACAGCTCACACACACACAGACACACCCACATACACAGTGCACGCCATCCTACTCCTTGCCGGGGCAGATCAGCCCCGCAGGATGGGTTTCACCATTCCAGTCTATGGTGACACAAAGCCACCCTGAGGAGGCCGTGGGCTCCGTCTGAAGCCGCAGGGACAGGTAGGGTGCAGGTCTGGGGTGACCCTACCTGTGCTCTCCCCCTCTAGGGGGTGGAGGCAGGGAGGAGCCCAAGGCAGGCGGAGGACAAGGCTCCAGCACCAAGGAAGTTGCCAATCGGATCTGGGCGGGTGAGTGACACACAGACCAGCTACCTCCATGGAAAAGCGCCAAGCTCATACCGTCAGAAGTATTTACTGAGCTGCGTGCCAGCGCCAGGAAGTGAGTCAGTAGACATTCAGAGAAGGGAGAGGGTACGCCAAGAGCTGGAGGGTCACGGCATGGGAGGTGGGTTTGTCGGGGGTCGGGAAGTCAAACAGGTGCAGAGGGGCCAGGGAGGGGTCCCAGGGGCTTCGGTGTGGTGGTGGAGGGAGAGTAGACTATGAGGCAGAACTGAGAAGGATCTCATGTTGGAGCCAAGAGACCACACAAGGTGAACCAGCAGGGCGATCAATTCTGGAGAACTTTAAATACCAGACTAGTGCCAGGCATGGTGGCCACGCTTGTAATCCCAGCACTCAGGAGGCTGAGGCAGGAGGATCCTTATGGTTTTGAGACCAGCCTGGGCTACAACAAAGTGAACTCAAGGCCGGCCTGAACTGTACAGTGAGACCCTGTCTCACAAAGACACTGAAATACGTACCAGACTCAGGACCCTGGCTGCAAGACTGGGACTGTCCTCGTCCTCCCAGTCCATCCTCAGTCACTCCTGGCTCCTGGCCACCAGGAGCCCCACAGGGTCCACCTTGGGCAGACTCCATATTCCTACACATGAGCAAGACCTAGACCTTCCCAAATCCACCCACTGCTCTGGACAAGGTAGCTAGAAAACACACCTCAAAAAGGGTTGCTTTTTGCACATTTTAAGTGGTTTTCACACATTTCTGAGCAAGGGCATGACTGCTCTGTGAGAGAGAGAGAGAGAGAGAGAGAGAGAGAGAGAGAGAGAGAAACAAGTTTCAAAAGGGAAAAGGCCGTGGTTAAATCTGACTCATCATTCGCTGGCTTTTTCTCTTTCAGTGCACACTTGTACACACGCCCCCCAGTTCACACGGCGCAAGTCCCGGGACTGATGCGACCAGCACCGCGGGCCTGGGGGGGCGGGAGGGAGCACACCCAGATCCACACTCCTGGCTCGGTGTGACCTCCTTCCAGGGGACCCCTGAACACACAATGCAACCCCAAGTCCTGAGGGTGGCAACTTGGTTTCTACTCTCGCTCACCAGTAGAGCAGATGCCTCGTGACCTTGCTGATTTGAATGCAGAATTAACACTGGGGCATTCGGAGCCCCGTTTCCCATGGCTGTGGCACCCCCGAAATGCAGGCAAACCTCTCCTCCCCGCACAGCTGTGCACGGCAAGCCTGCAGGATTCCTCGCCTCCCATCCACCCTTCGGCTCCCCCAAGACCTGAAAACCGTATTTGGCATCTCCTAAGGATGTGACGTATGCTTTGGTCTCTTTGGGTGGCATCACTGTCACAGCTGTCACCATCATCGCCATCTGGCCGCCAGGACAGTGCGCTAGAGCTGGTCTGGTAGGAAAAGGCGGGCAGAGGGCAGAGCTGTGGGGCTGCAGAATTGGAAACAGTCTCTGACACCCGGGTATTTCCACAGCTCGCCGACTCCTGTACATAAATATTACTGCAAGCCGCAGCTTCACTCTCCTCGCTCCGGGGCAGGAGGCGCTGAACAGCGAGTGGGCACAGATCAGTCCTGGAAAGTTCCCCAGTGTGTGTGTTTACTCACAGCATTCCTTTCTCTCAATGCCCAAAGCGAGCAGCACCTGGGCACCAATTCCCCCAACACTCACCGAAGGCATAAAATACCAGTGACCCGTCACAATCTGCATGTGCCCAGTCAGGCAAAAGAGCCCAACCTCCTCCAATTCTTCCACTGTGATTTTTCTCAGTGGAAAACAAAGGCACCAGAATGAAGACCCCAACTGTAGTACCTTACTTACTCTGCGGCCTTGGGCAAATCGCCAGCCCTCTCTGAGCCTGTGGTACCTCCTAAAGGTTCTGCCTGACTTGGAAAGTCCCAGGGCTGCCTTCAGCCCCCATGGGCACATCAGTGACCCCTCCCTTTCCTTCCTCTCCCACGCAACACACACACACATCAGAAAGCAGGTCAGGGAGGAAGACATCTGTAGGGGACCACACTCGCTTTTGAATGCACACTGTAATAAAACACAGCGTATTTATCTACCAATGCATGCCTCCTGACGTGTGCAACTCAGTGTTGAGCACATTCCCGACACTGTCCGACCATCACCAGCATGTGGTTCTGGAACATTCCTTCTGCCCTACAGAAGCCTCACGCCCACAACGTGGTCACTCTCCTCCACCCCTCCCTTCCTACCTCTGGCACTGCTAATCCGCTTGCTCTCTATAAATCTGTCCACCCTGGATATTTCATGCAGATGGAATCATACAATAATGGTTTTGGTGTCTGGCTCCTTTAACATAACCTTCTCAAGGTTGGCCTGTCTTAAGAGCACGGGCTTCATTTCTTGGCCGGAAAGCACTCCACTGGAGAGAGGAATGCTGGTCTTAATTGGTCCATCTTTCGCCAACTTCGGTACTACTAATTATTAGTAATGATTGAGTAAAATCATCTATGATGGAAGGTAGGGGTACAGAGTAAGGGCTCAACTAACTTTTGATCACCACCATCATCGTCATCACCAACAAACTGTAGCGTGTCCCAGCCTGGCCGGGGAAGTCACCAGCCCACAGGCCCAGCCAGGCCCCAACACCTGAGCAGATGAATCAGAACATTTCTGTCCCAGTACTATGAATCCCTGAGGTGCTTACCCGAGGAGTAAATCACCCCGGGGCGGGAACCATCATACACCGGCAAAGCAGGGGGAACCCTCTTCAAGCAACCCTGTCACATGAAACCTCCCAAGATGGACACTCACTGGGGACATGGTATAAGTCTCCATTTCAAAATGATTTCGCAACAAGATTCCTTTATATGGGTCCTTATACTAGGACCGCAATTCGGCACGCACAGCCTTTCAGCCACACGCCTGCTCCACAGAGCGCAGCGTGGTAGTTCACGGGCAGGACCGGGAGGGTGACAAGACACACAGAGACAGCCCAAGCCCTCCGCTCCAGGCAGTGAGCTGCCCGATCTGGAGAGGAGTCCCACGTCCTCATCCTGGGTCCCAGTGCTGTGATCTTGATGAGGACAGCCACACCAGGCATGTGCCACACACCTGTGATCCCAGCACTCTGGGAGGCAGAGGCAGGAGAATCACAAGTTCCAACCCAGCCTAGGCAACTTATCAAGACCCTGTCTCCAATTAAAAAAAATAAAATAAAGGGCTGTGGAGGTTAACAGTGCAAAAGTTCTGGGTTTAATCTACAATGGTTTATATTTTTTAAAAAAAGGCAAAGCAAAACCACCGCGAAGAGCATCGTTTTGCTGGTAGTGAATGCAGGAGTCGTCCCACCCCTATCCCCAAGGCGGGGCTGGGAGGGAAGGACAGGGCAAGGGAGGGGAACCGGCATCGTGACTCACCAGGAGGCTAAGCTCCAGGACAGCGACTCTGCCCATTGTTTAGGACCAAAGTTCACGTTCTCGAAGCACAGCAAAACAGTCTCACCTTCGAGAGCTCCGTGAACTCCTGCTCATGGGCCCCTTCACAGTCTGGCTCCAGCCTCCTGCCCCACTGCCCCTTAGCCAGCTCCTCCCGGCCCCAGAGGCCCTGGGCCCCCACCGCCACCTGCCTTCCAGAGGTCTCCCCAGCCGGCACAATCCTCCCCGAGTGCTCCCCGCTGCTCTTCCCCAGCTCCCGGAGCTTGTTTTCTTTAATTAGCTCACTGCGGCAGGAGAAAAACGCGGCCCCACCCTCCAAATGAGCAGCTCTGGGCCTCAAATGTCCTCTGTGGTTTGCTCCAGGCTGCCAAGTGCACGCCAGGCGGCAGCGGGCGCGGGCCCAGGCCGGGACGAAGGCAGGAAGAGCCCCGCTCCCCAACACAGGTGGTTTTCTTCGCCACAGCTACAGCTGGCTGCACCCCTTCCCGAGTCCCTGAGCCCTGCTGCTGTGGTCCCCGGTGAGGGGCAACTCCAGACCTGCTAGCTTTTGCTCCCCCACCTCCCTCTATCTGTCTGTCCATCCCTCCCTTCTTCCTTCTCCTCTTCCTACTGGGGGGGAGCTGGTGGTACAGAGCCTTCCTCTCCCCCTCCCCTCCCTTCTCTCACAAAGGAACAGCCAAGGGCAAGGCCCAGTTCCGCAAGGCGGGCTCACCCAGCACCAGTCCATTTTACAGACAGAGAGACTGAGGCACCATGTGGAAGGGACAAAGGTCACTGGACTGAAGGTGACGGGGGGTGGGGGAGAGAGACGATGAGACAGCAAAGACTTAGATCTTCAAACTCTTAAGTGCTGCGATTTTTCTTTCACTGCAGTAGCTTCTAAAGCACAACCCCAAAAAGCTGCCTCTAAGTACAGACGGAGACGAAGACCCCTAGATCCATGAAGGCCGGGGGTTCCCCGCAGCTCTAGCAATGGGCCCTCCCCTCCTCCTGTCCGTCGCCATCATGACCACTGCTGGCATTTATTCTCTACCACAGGCCCGACGCCATGCCAGCTCCTTTAACCTTCGTGACCACCCCAGGAGCCGGCTCCCATTACTCCCAGGTTGCAGACAAGGAAACCGAAGCTCCAGGAGGCTTGAACCATCGGCCCGAGGATAAGCAGCTGGTTAACAGGAGAGGAGACGGGATGCGTGAATTCAGTCTCCTCACGGCTCACACCTTAACCGCATTACGACCAAGGGGCTGAGCACAGCGTGCCAAAGAAATGACTTCCTCAGCAGGCCAAGCCAGAGGTGGATTCAAACAAGGGCCCCCCTCTCAGCCTGAGCTGGCTCATGCCGCTACCCTGGCCTGCTTTCACTTGCAAGAGGGCATGCACAGGAGACCCCAAAGTATCTCCAACAAAGATCTGTGTGCAGCCTCCTCGTCCTCCAACCATGATCTCTCGACAGAGCCACCATCACTCCAGACAGCAAATGGCTCACTGCCTGCATGTCATCTCATGGCTCTGTGACCCAGAAGCCAGCGCGAGCACATCAGGGACTAGCAAAAGGCCTGCACTTGCAAAACCGGCTGAAAACCCACAGACCCTGAGGCCGCGCAAGGCTGGCCCTGTGCTTCGGGGTTCAGAGCACAATAAAAATGTGAAGCCGTCTGTACAAAGAGCAGGACAAACTACATGCACTACGAAGCCTTTCCTGTTTTCTACGATCTCTCCCTTGTCCTGTCCATGGTGTTTTCCATTTGCTATTTACTATCATTCTAAGAAATACTACTATTTTAAGTTATCACACGAATGTGTTCACAGGTACACTGTGTGGCACCCATTTTACACGCAAATGCAAGTGCATTAAGCTAGAACGTGGAGGCACCAAAACTGCACACAGGTTTTATTCTGCAGCTTGGATGTGAACCCACACTTTGCCACCTGGAACACGCACACTACCACATCGAACCCACTCTGCCGTTTTCCTTCCTGTCCGAGTAGGGACGCGTTCTACCAACCTGCTGCAGAGGGCGGCTGGACGGAGACCCCAGCTCCCCTTTGCACTTTAGGTCACCATGCTCAGCCGGAGCGGGTGGCCGAAGCTGGGAAGTACCCTCAGGAAGCTTCTCAGAAGACACTGCCTTTTTCTGCATCTTTTTAAAGCAGGTTCTAACCCGAATGGCAAGCGTGGGAGACCGGGTCCCACTCAGCTCCCAGACATCTCACGTCCCGCAGATCCTGTGCTCTGGGCACTGGACACTAACGAGAGAATCAGGGTGGCGGCAGCAGAGCACTGAGCCACACACCAGTTGCCCATGAAGTAGCCACATGGTTATGAGGATAGGCTCCAGGCGCTGTCACAGCTGGTCACCCCCTCACTGGCCAGTCCATCTACAGCTGAATTGGCTTGGGACCCCACCTTCGAGGGTCTGGGCTGGAGAAATGCTGGTGGCCACACAGAAAGAGAAAGGCTGGGGTAAAATGCTGCCCCACCTTGATGCCCATGGGCTGCCCAGGACAGGAGGGAGGGGGGCCTAGGCATCCTTTGATCTGGTCATCACCAAGGGAAGAGAAGAGGGGCCAACTACTCACCGGCTCTTAGCCAAATGACAAACAGGAGTGAGGTTTTACACCCCTATGAACTCAATCTTACAACTCTAGAGACACAGGTATTGTTACCTTTATTTTCCCACTGGAGAAACTGAGGCTCAGAGGAAAGGTGTGACCTGCCCATGGCCTGCCCAGCCAGTGCAGGCTGATTTCTCAGTCCCTGTCACCACCCAGAGGGCCCCTCATACAGCCAGGCCATCCTCCCAGAGGCCAGGACGACAGCTGGGCGACAACACAAGTGCCTTTAGCTCAACAAAGAAGAGACAACTCTGACCCCAACAGCCCTGGCGAACCAAGTCAGTTACAACCTGCCAAACGATCTGAAGCTGAGTATGGAGTGCATGCCTGTAGCTCCGGCTACTTGGAAGGCTGAGGCAGGAGGATCATTTGAGCCCAGTACCTCAGGGCCAGTCTGGACAACATAACAAGGCCCTTTCTCAAACCAAAACAAAACCACCCCGAAGCATCATGAGAGCTGAGGGTGAGGTTCAGTGGCACAGTGCTTGCCTAGCATGTGCAAGGCCCTGATTTCCCCCGCCAGCACTACCAATACACACACACACACACACACACACACACACACACACAGACAACTCTGGGACACAATTTCAGGCACGTGGCCAAGTCCCTGCCAAAGTCGGTGCAACCCTACAAGTCTCCCCACAAGCCCGTAAAGCCGATCTCAGGTAATTACGCCCCTCTCCATGGTCACTGGCTGCGAGAGAAGTAATGTGTGTTTATTATGTTAAAAGCCTGGGCCCTGCCTCAGCACGGTTATTAGAGTCATTAGGACCTGCCTGAGCAGGCCCTGGAAGCGAGTTCTCCCCGCTGCCCGCCCAGGCCAGCGGTTGTGAGCAGAGCCGGGACAGGGCTGTGTGCTGAGTCGGCCAGAGGAGAGACCAGGGGAGTGTCTCACCCTGCACGGAGGGTCACAGGGGCAGCGCCTGCTGACTCCCAAGGCAGGAATCAGAGCAGCTAGTGCTCTTGTCCCAGGGCCTCAGCTCCTGTCTTAATGTCTGTTCTGGTCACAATCCACACAGCGACAATGTGGGGTGATGACAATGTGTTCTGACCTGCCCAAAGCTGGGCCCAGGGACCCTGAGACTACCTGCACAGGCAGGCTTAGGAGGTCCTGCTGCCTGCCCCAGGGACCCCCTCCAGCAAAGGGATTCAGTGCACTGTGAAGCCTGGTCCAGTGGGCCCTTGAAATGCCTAGGACTAAAAACCATGCGACCCGAGTTCAGGTCACCTTACCTGCAGCATCAGCCCAGGAAACCACCTGCCTTCTCCGAGCCAGGGCATTCTCTGCTACTAGCCAGGAAGGCCCCAGTCCAAGGAGATGCTTGCTGGCCTCACTGGGCTGTCCATGGGCTGGGGAGGCCTCCCACCAGGCCAGGAGGCAGCCTCGGACAGGAAGACAGGACCGACTGGCTGCCTCCGTGTCCTACAGGTAACCAGATTTCAACCAGCAACGCCACACTCCCAGGTGACGCCGTGTCACCACCAGGCAGCAGCAGTATCACCTGGCTTCTCCTTCTTGTATCAGCAGGAACCCCATGACTGGCGCTGAGGCAAGGTGAGCCCACATGCCCCCCATTACTTACCCAGAGGGACTGGCAGAGAAGAATGAGGGGGCCAGCGTGATGACCTCCCCTCTGACCAACTAAGTGTAGGTGGGTGGGGGCTCACAGGGCTGCCCAGGACCAGCTGTCGCCCAACAGCTTCCCACCCCAGGACTGATCTGGTGTTCCGGACAGTTCTATACCAAGGATTCCACCTGCGCTGCACCGTGGCCAGGGAGGTGACAGCAAGACGTTGGACTGATGAGGCCCACATGGCTCAGGAAGCTTCCGCAATGCAGCTCCGAACACCGGGCGGCACAGCAATGAGGCAGCCTGGTTCGGAGACCTGGGCTCTTTCCCTCCACCAGGTGGCCAGGCACAAGTGAACAGACAGCGGAACCCAAGGGCCAGATCAGTGCTATCTGCAAAACGTACCAACTCCCTAGAAGGAAAGCCATCGTTCACACTGCAAGCATGTACTAAGAAAATTAAAATTTAAACGGGATGAGGAGAGAGAGGGACGTCTGTCGACAGGAAGCCAAATCCAGGCCACCAATCCTCTGCGCCTCCATGCTGCCTAAAGCCCCCCAAGTGGTCACCGCTCCAGGCAGACCTCACACCTCAGCACTGCCCTGGGAACCGATTACCTACAGCCCAGAGCCCTTTCACAAAGCTCCATGGGAAGACGGGACACACGCCGGACCGCACGCCTGTCACTGAGTCTCCTCCTCACAGTCAGCTCAGGTCTGGTACTCTCAGCTGGTTAATGAAGTACAAAGGCGACCCCAGGAAGCGCCTGCCTGGAGAGTTACGGCCTGGCCTGCAGGCTCGCGCCCACCCTGCCCCTGAGCGCTGCTGCACGCAGACCCCCAGCCCCGGCACCTCCACACCCTGCCGCCTGCACCGGCGGCTCCCACAGGCATGGCAGATGAAGAGGCTGGAGGCCTCCACCCCAGGGCTTGGGACCCAAGAGGCCCTGGGGTCGGGGGGGGGGGGAACAGCAGCTGCATTTCTACCAGGTGCCCCAGGGATGCCAGTGCCACCAGGGGCCACGCTCTGAGAGCTGCTGATTAATCAGCCAAAGTGATTACACAACAGCAGGAGGCTGGCAGACTGAGGACAGTGTACGGCTGGAGAAACAGCATGGCAATATTAGGAAAAACACAGCACAGCATGGGAAGTTTGATAAGCAACTGCTCCTTACAGTATCAAGTTACAGCCTCCTCCTCTACGGTGTGCTGCTCCCAGCCCAGTTTGCCCTCTGACCCAACCCTGTTCCCTGGGCCCTGCTCTGCCTGCCCCTGAGCTCATCTCTGACTTCCTGGGGGACAGATAGGGTGAGGCCAGGGGTACATGCCTTCTCCCCTGGTGCTGAAGACAGCCTGTGTGGAAGCAGTGGCATCTCAAGCCCACGGTGACCCCAACCCTGGGAGCCGGGAACACCGCCTTCTGCCTTTGTCCCTCAACTTAAAGGTGGCTGTGGCCTCCAGCTAAGCTCCAGGTCACCTTGTCTTCCCACACTTGGCTTCTTGGCTCCTTGATCACCTAACCTATGTGACCAAGGCCCCATATTAAATTTTCTTTCTGGTAAATACTCGTGTCCTTCCTGCGTTCCTGGTCGGACACTCACTGATGTGATCTGATTACAGCGATAGAACACACTTCTGCAAACAGATGCTCTGGAAGGTGATAATGGGAGAGGTAAAATGATGAAGACCCCTCCCCAACTGCCAGAAATGTCAGAATCAGTCTGCTATCTATTAACAGGAATACAGAGAAACAGCACCATGCACACAACACAAGGAAAAGTGAAGGTGAATCCCTGGGAGGAAAAGTCCGGGGAGCCACGGATCCATGACAACCGATCTAAGAAAACCAACCCCTGTATTTTCATTTCTGAAAACACCTTATTTTGGAGAAACCATGGCCACAGCCACAATGACACCAGCAGTTCCCCATGAAAGTACCAGGTAGTTATCTGGGGGCGAGTGACTCACAACTGAAGAGGTCACATCTGGGATCACATTGGGTGCCCTGCCCCTGGAGAAGGGCAGGTTCAGGCCAAAACCCCGACTTCCAGCCCCATGTCACGGTGCAGGCAGGTCCCACCCGTCATACCAGGCTCTTGGGGGAGGTCGCTGGAGAACAGGGGTGATAGATGAGGGCATTCAGGGAGCAAAGGGACTTTGGTCACCAGGTCTACCAGATGTCACGGGAGTGACGCGTGTGCCGGGGGAGCTGGGGGAAGGGGTTAGTTTCTGTTCCCACGATGCTGAAGGCTTTTCTCTCCCAGGGCACAATTAAAATCAAAAGAAAGACTCCATGACACTAGATGGGGACCACAGTTAATAAATTACAGTGGGTTCCAGCAGGGACTCTGCCCACCCCGGAGGCAACAGTCCCCTCCGCCAGGATCAGCCTGACTGGGGGCAGCGGCACTGGCCACAGGCCCGACGCAGGCTGGCAGCCCGCCTGTAGCAGTTCAGTGATAACGCTGCATCCAACAGAACAGGGGTTTTCCCACTATTCTGAGTCCTTTTCCCAACCCAACCCTGACTGGAAGCTCAGAGAAACACAGAGGTCAGGGTGCCAGGAAACAAGGAATGCAGTGAGGGAGGAGCCACAAGGTTTCCAGGGAAACGGAGTCACTTTCCCCAACCTGGAGGAAACCAGCTCGGCTCCTGAACTGTGCCTGTCACCAAGCACACCTGGACACCAAGGCTCACTGCTGGCTCTTCACACCAAGCATCAGAAAGTGTATCTCATCTAACTTAGTTCCTTTTCTCTCATTGCTGAGACGAAATACCTAACACCCAAAGTTAAAGGAGGAAAGGTTTATTTAGCTCAGTCTGTGGAGGCTTCAGTCCACAATGGGCTGGCTCCAAGGCAGGGTGGCACACAGCAGAGGGGCAACTGTTCAGGGCAGCAGGACACAGTCAAAGCAATAAGCAAGAGACAGGACTATTTCTGTCCCTTCTATTGTACACAGGCTACTGGCCCTAGGGCAGGTGTAACACTCATACCCATAACCCCACCTCTACAGCACCAATCAATCACACGCTAGATCCAGCCACCTCCGCAAAAGCCCTCTGACTGCATGAAGCTTTGGGGGGATACCTAGACGCAAACCATAACACCACCCCACCCACCTCCCACCCATTCTCTGGCCCCAAGGAGCTGACGCCACCACCCCTGACCTTTTCACCGCAGATGCTAGCTGGCTTCACCCCCTAAGACTAAGAACTGCCCCGGGAAAAGGGCTACAGCCACACTGTCAACTGAGAACACAGGGTCTGCCTTCGCACACAGCCCAAGCCAGCCAACAACACACCCAGGCCCACCATGCACAGAGCTGGCTCTAACTCTGGTTTTACCATGAATTTACCAAGAAAACTCTGGGTTTTGCCAAGATTTGTCTTAGATGAGTCACTGCACCTCTCAGGGCCTCAATTCCCTACCTGGCCGTAACAGGGTTGTACTAGACCACCTGCGGCATCACTTCTGAAAGGGGCGTGCAAAGGACACAGCCCATCTCCTGGCAGAGGTTCCTCCCCCGGCCTCTGATGGAGTTGCAGGTCCCCCAGAGGTGTAAGGGGAACTCCCATCCCAGCAGCTCCCTGGGCGGCCGTCACCTCCTCAGGTGGCCGTCACCTGGCCTAGCTGTGCCTCCCCAACATACTACCCACGACAATACAAAGAAGGCACAAGCCCACCCTCTGACAAAGGGGAACCCCCGGTGAGGACACCCAAGCCACCACACCACAGCTGCTGGGACCACAGGCTTCCCCCAGGGCGTGCTGAGCTCCTGCCCGGCTGCGCACAGGGACAGGTCACAGCCCTCAAGGTCACAGCTCTGTCACTCAGATGAATCACGCCTGGGAAAGGGCTTCAGATACTGTAAAGTGCTGTGCGTGGGAAAGGCAGTAGTGTGGCTCCTGGTCTCGGAGAGAGCGGTTTAAAAAGAACCATTATTTTCTGAGAGCACTGGAGAACACATGGCAGGGACGTCATTTTGTTTTGGGTTTTTTGATTCTGGGGATTTTTTTTTTTTTTGAGGTAACAGTGCCTCCAAAATGTCTACAGGACTAAAGGACGGGTCTCAGGCTCTGCTCCGCTACTAACTAAAAACTGTCGCCTGTCACCTGCCACACAGGGATGAGACCACTTCCTGCACCCAGATCCCCTTGGGAGGCTGAGGACCAGAGTCCCCGGCAGGAGGGAACCTGGCTCACCTGCCTGCTAGTCAGAGCCTCCAAGAGGTTAAGGAAGGGGAAAAAAGAGGGAAAAGACTACAGGGGTGGTTTGCTAGGTTTCTGAGGCCTCTGTCTCCCTGCTGGGGTCTGCTAGCCTGGCTTCAACCAGCCCCGCAGGCATGCAACCCCCTCAAAAAGCCCACTTTGCACTGCTTTGTGTCAAGCGCTGTATTTGGGGTCTTCTGGGGCCTCTGTGGGCCCCTCCCTCCGGGGCTCAGTAAACTGTCTTTGTCTGCAGAAAGGTCGCCCTGCAGACAAAGATGCCCTCCACAAAGGTCGAGGTCAGCACTGTCCACCGGGCCGGCCTGGCTGCAAGCTGCTACCCCGCCTCCCTGTTCTGAGACAGCAACAGCACCAAGGCGGCTCTGCTGCCTTTGCAGGTTTCTCTCCCTCCGCTCTGCCTGCCTCCCTCTCGAATGTGCTTTCACACTTCCCATGCACACCTTCCTCCAGCGTGGCTGCCCTTGTTCCCGCCTGCTCACCCACCTGCCCACCACCCCAATCCAAGGCAGAGCTGAGGAAGAAGAGCAGGAGCTCAGCAAGTCCATCGGGAGAGCCACTTGGCACCGGCCAACCCTGTGCCCATCCTCCAAGCCACAAGCTCCCAGGAGAGCCAGTCCCAAGCCTGGACCTCCGGGCACCAACACCAGCAAACGCAGGACAGAGTAAACCCACCCCAGACTGGAAGTACACCCGCCAGGCCTCCTCCTGCATTAAGGTGATACAGGGGACTAACACAGGCAGGTGCCCTCCCCACCCAGCTCAAGGTTTCTAATTTTGTCATCCTCCTAGAACTGTCAATCAACTGGTCAGGAGAACCCGATCCACCCTCAGCCTCCCAAGGACTGGCTGGCTGAGCCGCCCGTTCCAGGCAGGGCTGGCATCACAGCAAAGCAATCTCAGAGTGTAGAGACCAAAATTAAAAGGTAAAGTAAAAAGGGAGCTGTTTACTGGAAGCTTAAGCTCTGCTGCCCAGAAAACATGGGCGTTTTTTAAAAACACACACAGGTAGCTATCAGGCCGCCGCCACACCCATGCACCTCCCTCTGCACGAAGCTCCCTCGCCTGCCCGATAGCGCTCAGCGGGTGACCAGGACCCCCGGGGTAAGTCACCCTCCGAGAAGTAACAGCTCTGGGCCACACCAAAGCTGCTCCTGCATTCAGATGAGCACCACGAACTAGCAGGACAAAGTCACACCCAAAATGCAGCCACTATGGAGAGGTGGCACGAAAGCATACGAGGTAGATGGCATTTCTGGGCACAGAGAGCGGAGACTTTCCAACTGTAGCTATGCAGGAAACTGAGGCGGGCGGATAGGAATTGTTAAAGCAGAACCTGCAGGAGATCACCCCTCACCCTGCAGAAAAAGAAAAATCCTGGGGACAATGTATTCCTGAAAGCTGGAACACTTCTCCAGAGCAAGGATATAGTCGTTCTCACTGGCAGTGCAGTGCCCGACAGGGCTGCTGCCCCACCAGGAACCCCTGGCATCTGGTGAGGTGGGCAAAGACACGCGTGTTCTGTGGGTGTGTCATTCTGCCATGGGTCACACTTCTGCTAGCTCCAGACATCTGTCCCCTCCCCTTCTGCCGTGGCTTCTGAGTCCCTAACGTTACTCACCATGTGACCACAGCACTGAAGGCCTTCATGACCTCACGCCCTCCTTTCCTCCAAGTACCCTGCGTGGCTTCCTACACGTACACCTGAGACCGGTGCCCACACCTGCGTCTCAAAAGCCAGCGTGGCAGAGCTGACTGCCCCCTCCCCTTCCTCTGCGAAACCCCTTAGGTTAATCAGAGTTGAGAAATTTTCCTCCCTAAGGCTCATTTCACACCTCCGCCTTCGCCATCCTCCCGCAGAGGAGCAACCCACCCCAGGTCTGGACTCCAGTGTCCCATCTGGCCCCCCCTTCCCTGTCCTCCAGCTGCGGGTCTGAGCCAGGCAGCTGCACCCCATCGGGCTCCGAGGCTGCTGATCTTCAAGAAGGTGCCTGCACGGCCTGGGCTACACAGTGCGACCCTGCCTCAAAAAGCCAGGGCCGGGAGTTTGGCTCAGTGATTTAAGCGCCTGTCTGACAGGCGCAAGGTTGTGAGTTCAATCCCTGGTGCCACAAAAAAAAAAAAAAAAACAAGGTGCCTGCAGCGGGGCTCAGAGGTGACAGCCCATGTGGAAGGACGGGGAGGGACCCTCGCCCTGACGCGCTGCCCAACAGCGTGCACCCCAACAGCCCTGTGTGTGCCCCAGGAGCACAGGGGCACTGCCAGGAACCTGACACGAAGACTGGCCGGCGTTGGTGAGGCCTCTTAGTTTCGTGAAAAGAGCGTGGGTGTGTGGAATGGCCCGTTTCCCCCACGCCAGCTCCACCCCCTCAGTACTCTGAGTTTCCTGAACAGAAAGCACCAGCTACAGACGGCTCCACTACTTCAAAGACACTGAAAAACCACTGACCCAGAGATACAGCGAGTAGATCTCTAAACCTCCGGCTGAGGACACAGCAGCAGCTGACATTACCAAACCAGCACACACCCCGCACCCGGCGCTCTTTTCTTTCCGGGTGAGTGTGTTTTTCTTTTTCCAATCATCTACTATCACTTTCCACCC
Organism: Dasyprocta punctata; assembly: GCA_004363535.1. Taxonomy (NCBI): domain Eukaryota; kingdom Metazoa; phylum Chordata; class Mammalia; order Rodentia; family Dasyproctidae; genus Dasyprocta; species Dasyprocta punctata. The sequence goes on from RJWM01005605.1 coordinate 45,696, forward strand.
AGGACACATGCGCCTGTCATGCTAAACCACAGCTTTACGTAAGCGGTCTCAGTCTTGGCTCTACACGGTCACCTGGGAAAATTCACAAGTACTCACTTTCAAGGCCCCTGACCTGAAGTAACTGGTCTGAGCATCAGAATGTAGGCAAGGGGAGCCAGGCATGGTGGTGCATGCCTCTAATCCCAGTACTTGGGAGGCTCAGGCAGGAGAATTGCCATGACTTCGAGGCCAGCCTGGGCTGCCCTGTCTCAAAAAAATAAAAAATAAAAAAGTAGCCAAGGTGAGAACCAGCTAAGGTGACCCCAACATTCATGTGTGAATCAGAAGGAAGCAAGGCTCTGAGCCGCCATTGTTTCCTTGGAATCCCCAACCTCTTTCCATCCTGTCCTCAACTGTGGGCCCCCCTGAATGATCACATTATGATTCTGAAACTATCAAAATGAGTAACAGTCATTTCTTTGAATGCGAGTGCAGGAATTTGAATTTTTAAGGGGAAGAAACTTTAAAATCCTGCTAAGCAACGCCTTCGGTTTACAGAGGAGGAAGCCAGGGGCCTGGAGTAGCAAAGTGACTCACCCCAGGTCACGGAACTGGTGCAGATGAGCCTGGCGTCTCATTTGCTCTTCTCCGGGTCACAGAGAGGCCTGCCTGGAACAGGGGACAGAGACAGCACGGATGGCTGCCCGGCTGTCCCCAGCCGTGTGCCTCTATAGGTCGGCTCCTCACGGGTCTCGAAATGCCTGACAGCAAAGTTGGCGGTGGTGCCTTTGGGTCCCCCAGCGCCCAGCCCGGCGGGAAACCCCAGAGGTTCTCCTGCTGCTGGCCCAGCTTCTGGGAAAGCCATCGGCACGAGTCTTGCCCTGTGTCAAATGGTGCCCTGCTGGGCTGTGGGGGAGAGAGGCCGAGCCAGTCATGGGTCCTGGTCTCTGGTGGGTAAGAGAGTTGAGCATTGCTTTCAAAATCTCTCCCCAACCTGCGAACCTGCTTGCGTTCTCTTCCGTGTGTGTGTGGGACCCGGGCTACAGCATAGTTAGTGCCTCTGAGCACAAGAAAGCCGAGCTCGGAACCCAACGAGAAGAACTGCCCTCACCTGCGGCCTGGCCCGGACCTTCAGGTGGGGCCTCATTTTCAAATTCACCACGTGTCTGCGGCCCCTAGAGGTACATCTGGTGGTACCCCACATTCCCAGAACTAAAAGAAGCAGCTCAGTAAATAATCTAAAATAAAGCTGGATATGGTGGTGAACCACTTAATCCCATCACTCAGGAGGCTGAGGCAGGTGGATCACTGAGAGTTCAAAACCACACTGGGCTACACAGTGAGCTCAAGACCAGCCTAAACTACACAGCAAGACCCTGACCCTATCTCAAAAATAATTATTAATTAATTGAATAAAAAGAGGAGTGTGGGGAAGGAGGGGGAACTGGCCCACATTCCAATTCAGGGGTGCCAGAGATGTGTTTGGGTATCGATGCTCCGAGACCAACCAGAGCTGAAGGTCTCTAGCTCTGAAGAACTACCAATCTGCAAGTCAGCGCCACGAAGCCCATCAGAAACCCTCCAGCCCCCAGACAGAAGACGTCTGGCCCGCAATTCTGACTCAGCCCAGCTGGGAAGAGCAATGCCCCCTACCTGATTCGATTTTCATGTCACTGAGGCTGAAGCAGACAACGACAACAACAACAAAAAACAACAAAACTAAAAAAGCACAGAGACCAAATGAGGACATTCCAAAGGAGCCCGGGATCAAAGGCCCTTTGTGAATGGTGTTATTTCATCCTCTTCCTAATGGTAACCACTTCCCACATGAGCCCCAGGAAGGCAACCATGCAGCCCACAAGAGAGATAGAATTATGACCGCATTTCCCTCTCATAAACAGGCGCTGGTAAACATCGGAGACCATGGGTCCACAGCGCGGTTACACAAAGGGTTCCCCCAACCCGGTCCCCACCGGCTGATGTCCCCTGCCCTCCGTGAGCAATGAGCTCGCACCATTAACTCCAGAACCCAGGCTCATCCAACAGAATCGGCTTCACTCGGGGACACTTAGTTCGGTTTCATGCCCAGGCTCACCTGGCCACCGCTCTTGGAAACTGGACAGTTTTCAGGGAAAGGAGCCGCTCCAGGCTCCAGGGCTAGGCTGGAAGGCGCCTGCCCGTACCGGGCCACGCTAAGAAGCGGGGCGATGACGCCACGTGTCTGCAGAAGTGTGAGGTCGCCGTGCCACCGCACCCTGGATCGGGAGTGGGGACTCGACATTTAAAACAAAGCCAAAATGGCAACTCTTTTGATCAAGCATGAAAAAGAGGCAAACCTCAAGTGAACATCCTTCCTGAGCCCTGAGATGTTCCCTGGGGACCCAAGGGATTCCCAGCTTTTAGATCAATGGGAAAATCAAATGCGAGGCCCTGGGGCAGCCGCTTACAGACCTGAAGTGGCTCTCGGCTCTGCACGCTGCCCCATGCCGTCCCCGCACTACTCCAGGGCCCTTTCTCAGCTTCGCTTTGTCAACAGGAAAATCCCATGCATGGAGGGAGGCGGAGAGGCAGAAATCAGAGCTGCTTAAAATGCTCTGGCTTGGGTCACAAAATGTGTGGTCCTCAGGTACCATGTTCAGAAAGGCACCTTCTAAATCTCACTTCCTGCTGTCTTCCTGAGACACAATCTAACACCTTTCCCAAATCTCCCAAGCCACCAGAGACGGCCCCAATCTGCCCATCACAAGTGAAGTTACACAACTGTCCCTCCACCTCAATAACTACAAGCTTTGGGCAGGTAGGACCTGGCCCCTAATTCGGTTCCCGGACAGCAGCGAAGCATTGGTAATCACTAGGATGTACTAAGCACCCAGCACCACAATGAGTCCCCTTAATGGGTCCAAGAATGAGACTGTGTATTGCAGGAGCCTGTGACAATCCACTGTTTCTGCCATTGACCACGTGCTCCTGGAAAGGTTTTCTTCCCAGCTAGAAACTTGCCAAGGAGCAGTAGTAGCCTTTTTCTGTCTGAGGGTGACTGCTGAAAGACATTCACGTTTGCAACAGCTGTGGCCACCTGTGGACCATGAGAGAACAAGCTTGAAAACCAAAAGCCACTGGGCTGAGGGTGAAAGGCAGCAAAGGTGGACGGCTCCGGAGTCCTTCTAATGCCCGAACCCTGCCTGCCTCCAGAGTGCCCCAGCACAGCACGAGTCCCCGACCCCAGGAAGCTGTTCCTCACCTTCAGGTCACTGTCAGCCAGAAGCAGCCCGACTGGAGCAGGCGGGAAGGGGCTGAGAGCAGAGGGCCCGATTCACCGCAGACTCCAGGCAGCCAGGGACTGAAGGGCCAATGGCCAAGAGACACGAATGCAGGGTCCACGCCGGGCTCGGTGCACGCGATGACACAGCAATACAGACTCTGTGCCCGTACTCACCCCCACACCCACCTCCAGGGGCTGCAGGCTGCCAAAGGGGAAGCGCGTGATGTTCTATTTATGAGCCCCTCAGGGCCACCGAGGTGAGTGACCAGCGCACCGCAGTTTCAGGTGAAGTCCTCCAAACAGTTGCTGGGCTTGGTTTGCGTGGACATTTAACTCTCCTCAGCCTGTCGCCAGTCCCCCGGTCACCTTGGCTGCTCTCCACAAGCTCTGCAGACACGGCCTCCCCTGCAGCCACAGCTGGCCTGGACGGTTTAGCAAAGTCAGGGCCCGCTCTGGACTTCCGATTCAGTATTTGGGACAAGAGAAAGGTGAGGTTTGCACAGGTGCAAATGCAAAACCCTGAGAGAATGAAGCAGGTGAGACCAGCTTGGTCTCTGTAGAACGCCACCTGCATGGGCTCCCCGAGTCTGGCACGGCCTGGACACTGACCACAATCAAAGACCAGGGAAAGTCAGGCCTGCTGTTACTTTTAATTCCTTCCTCACCACCTCCCAGAATTCTCTGGCTGAGTTATCCACTCAACTTTCACCACCTGCAAGGCCTTTGCTAAAACACAGCAGGGGCACAGGAGAGGCCCCGCCCTCAGCAAAAGCCTCTGCCCTGGCCATTAAATGTCATCCAAGTTGCACCAGCCCTGGGGGCACCACCTGCATTTCAAAGGGACAAGGCCAATGAGAGTACAGATAATTCCTGCCACCTCCACTCGCAGTCCCCATGCACACCCGCCTCCCTGTTCCCTTCCCCACAGAGAAGCCAACAGCAGGGCCCAACGTCCCCACACTGTGGCCAACGAAGCTCTGGTGGCAACTCTGTGACGGAGAATGATCACTGAGTTCTCCTCCTGGTGTAAACATCACGCCGCCAACCCGCCTCAGACCTCCAGCCAGGCCCTCCCTCCAGTCCCTCACGGCCCGCCCCGGTTTACACGGACGCCCAGGCAAAGCCGGGGTCCGGCCACACTCATTAACAGCACTGTCCTCTTAACTCCCAGGAATGTCCTTTACGGTTGGATCAATTACATGGTCACCCTCGAGCCTACAAAGGGGCAAATCCAGCTCCACCCTGCATCGTGCATCTACAGCGAGTTTCCTAAGTAAACTGAGCCTTCTTTTTCAGTATTTGCAAAAGAAAAAAAAAACTAAGGCTTCATACAGGAAGGGGAGCACGGTGCTCTTTCTCAGGCAGTTACGGAGCTGAGGACAGAGGTCCGAGTTTACAGTCCTGTTCTGACACTGACTCCAAGCACTGTGGCCGCCTCCTCCGTGGACACTGGGCTGCCCGGCCTCCCCTGAGCCCCAAAGATAGGCACAAGACCCAGCACCGTGCCCTCCCTGCTGGCCAGCATGCAGTGTGCACAAGATCACCCCGGGATACGACCTGGTACATGCTGAAGCAGTGCAGCCCCCCATCCTCATACTCAAATCCTTCAACAAAGCCAAGAGTGACAGCACAGCAGAGCTTCCGGGCCAAAACCCCAGCACCCGAACACCCCAGTTCAGTCTTCTGTGGGATTTCTGCGTGGCTGATGATTTTCTCAAAGGTCTCTGAAAATCTGGGTGTGAGCTCAGCGATCTAACCCCGGCAATGGCGGTGCTGCGGAGCTGTGCTTGGTGAGGTAACAGCAGTTGACACTTAGTGTTTCACACTTTGCAAACTGCTTTGACTGCAATAGCTGACTAGATAAACACCTTCGAAAAGCCTACTGGGGGAGACATTGTTTTCTCTGCTTTACTCACAAGGGAAGGGAGCCTCAGAGAGGCTAAGTGACTCGCCCAGTCACCAGCACTGTAAGTAGAACACCAGGTTTTGAACCCAGAGCTTTATTGCAATATACTGACCCTCATCTCGGCTTGAGCTGCAGGTCTTAGAGACATCCCCAAACATGGCCCCTGCACCCGAATCAGTCTGGGGACACAAAATTATCTTTCAAAAACCTATCAATTTAGGCCAGCACCAGCCAAAGGCTGATAAAGTAAGCTGGACACGATCCTCAAATGGTCAGTGTGATCTACACTTGCTTTCAACAGTAAAACCCAGAACTACGGGGACAGAAACCGTTTTACTCTCGGTGCTGTTGGCCACGGGTACTAAGCTATGAGTCTCAGGGGAGAGCATAGGGAGGTTTGCTGATTGCAGCACGGGCCACCACATGGGACACCAGGAGGAACCACGGGACACTAGCCAGGCAGCCCAGGTGAAGGCTCCACACCAGGCCCAGGGAAACCTGCAAGGAGCCGGGATCCCATCTCGGGGCCCCTGCTGGGGGACGCCAGGCATCACACGGAGCACAAGGACATGCCAGGCCATTCCCCCGAGGAGCCGCGACGTGACTCACTGGCTAATTACCTGAACTCGCAGCCTGCAGAGCCCTCCTGGCTGAACAGCGCGTCTTCTCTCCTGACGGCCAACAAAACACTATTTTCAACCCGGTCCAGACATAGCCTAAAGCTGTGCACACGGTGGTGTAAGGGATTACAACTGTGACCTGGATAACTCAGGCAGAAAACTTGCCGTTACTGGCCACGGGGCCAGGGGGAGGAAGCGAAATCGAAACGGGCTGGCACTTCAGGCCACACCAGTCCCCGGCCCTAGCACCTCCCTGGTCCAGACGCTGGGCCTGGCCTCCCAGAGCACCTGGCAGCGTCCATCTGACAGTCGCTGGCCCTGCCCTCTCCCAGGCTTGGCCCCGCCCTGGGCGGTCCTGTGTCCTCAAACACCAGGCCCTTCCTCACTCTCTCAGGCTTTTGTCACAGGCACCTCCCACCCCATGCCAACACTCCTATGCATCCTTCGGGGCCCCATTTACATATCCCCACCACGAAGGCTTCCAGCATCCCCTGGATGGCTGCTCTTCCTCTGGTCTCCCAAGTGACACTCTGGCTGACCTCTACTAGACTGCATCTCCCAGGGCCCCACCTCAGCTGTGACAGCCACTGGAGTCCATCTGTGCTCCTGGGACGCTGAGAGACAGAACTTCATCTCGGTGTTCCCCGAGTCCCCAGTCCAAAGTCAGCACTCCAAAAACTCCTATTTCCCACAAATGCACATTCAGTGCTCAGCACTCGGCCTGGTTGGCTAAACCTCCTTATCTCACTCTGGCGTGACTGCAGGGTGAGAGACAGGGAGTCCTGGGTCCTCACCATACCGCGCCCCCAGCTGTGACCACAGAACTGAGAGGACACTGCTAACGCAGACCTGCGGCCACCACCCACGTGTCCCGGGAGAGTCCTCAGGCCGACCCGCACCCACCGCGCCACGTTTCAGAGTGAGATGAGACAACACGCAGCGAACCGGGACGCGCTCTAGCACCCCGCCTTGACAAATGCCAGCGTGTGACTGGGAGTCCGGGTCTGGATTCAGAATCCTCTGATCCCTGGTTTCACCACAGAACACAGAGACCGCAGCAAGACCCAGCCGCCTGAGGCTCTGGCCACCCCAGCACCGCCCGGCTCTGCAGGGGCCCCCCACACACCAGACAGACTCCCCAGGCGCTGCACACCCCTTCTTCCCCAGCCCTTGGGAGAATCTGCTGACCAGGGCAGGTCGGGGTGCTGTGGCCAGGCCCTGAGAAGGATCTGGAAGGAGGAGGTATGGGTCAAGATGGGCCTGTCCCCTGCCCCCATGCACCCCCACCCCCACTTGCAAGGCTGGCTCTAAAGATGGACACAGCGCAGGCCCCACTGCCCAAGTCCAGGTCACTTCAGCGCCTTGAGTTCCTGCCACCCGGCCCAGCCAGCTGGTTGGCCAGGTGGTTCCTAGGCAGAGCCGGAAGTACCTCCCAGCCAGGCCCAGAAAGCACCAGCCACGGTAAACACTGTGCACACATCTGTGCCCTTCCAGGCAGCTATCAGCGACCCGGGCATGAGTCACCTCATTTCTGCTTCGGGACCTTGCCCATCCCCCACCCAGGAGGAGCACTGATTCATCAAAGTTTGTTTTCCATACTATTATTTTTAGTCAACCAAACAATTTGAAAATGGAGATAGAGAAGGTTGTGGGGGAGGGGGGGTGGCAGAACCACGAAAGCAAATGAATGGTTTCTCTTTCAACAGGGACCTTAAGGCCTAAATCAACAAGCAGCATGGGTGCGTACCCGCGTGCCTGTGTGTGTGTGTGTGTGTGTGAGTGTGTTCACGCGCACAGGCGTACTGGAGGGAGACCCTATGTAAACCAAGCTGTTTTAGACAGTGAGCTCCCACAGCAAGCGTGCAGGGGTGGGGGGTCCCCTCCTGGAGCCCAGGGACATCAATCAGCCCAACTTCCCCTTGCAAGGGAAATGGAGCATTAACTGAGCGGCCACAGCGTGCTGGGAGCTCCGTGTATCGGCCAAGGCCGTGACCTGTCTCGGCTCCTTCGGGCTGATGTGGACGCCACAGGTGGTGCAAACCCCAGCTGCAGGTGGGGAAACTAGGGCTGAATTGAAACAAAAGTCCCCGAGGCTAGCACACAGTCAGCAACTGTCACACTCTGTCCTCTCTCTCTGCTTTACTGTGCACCCCTGTGCTTCCAGGGAATACGGGGAGAACCTGTCTGGGGAGACAGAAATAGTGCCACACAGAGCTTAGAAGAGGGGAACAGGACGGACTGGAATGCCCTGCCTTCCCAGGAGCACGGGGACCAGGGTGACCTCTCATCCACACCCGACAAGGCTAAGACAGAGATTCCAACAGGGAGAACCTGAAGCAAAAGGAAAATCCCCATGGCCACGCTCAGCCTTGTAACTGTTCAAAAAGTCCTTTCTGGATGCATTACTCCAACATTTGGGATCAGCCCAGGGGTGATTTTTTAAGGAAAAAATGCCTTTTGGCATTTTTGAGCTGTGACAGCAAAAACAGACCTTTCAAAAACACACACCCAAAAGGCATTACTATTTTCAAAGGCCTGATTTCAAAAAAAAAAAAAAAAGACAACCTCCCCCTCCCCATACAACTTGGCTTGGCAGCTGGAAAAGCGACCAGACTGATAGCTCTGCAGGTTTCCAAGCCGAACCTGTGCACTGCGTCTCTTAAATAATACTCGAGCATTCGGGGGGGACGCAGCAGCTGTTAGCAGGCAGAGGTTATCTACACGCAGAGAGAGAACCAGCACCGGGGAGACTGGCTTCTCATTTCCTAGCCAGAGTTTAAACTCGTAACCTCCTCGCTGCCTAACAAAGGCGCACGCTTACGCAATCAAGCGCCGTCTTTCTTTATATAGAGGCTTGAAAATAAATAAAGGAAGCTTCCTGGGTAAACCTTGACATTTGAGCAAACATTTCCACAGGTATCCTCTAGCGTACCTACCTCTTCCATTTCACCATTTTTAGGTCTCTGTGGTCATTAGTTTAAGTAAACTTCCTGCTCTGAGAAAAGCCAAAAACGGCAACAAAGGAACAAAAACTGTTCACTGTATCTGAAGACACCCAGTCCCGAGTTTTTATCCTATAATGCTCAGTCATTTTTGTATTCCTTTGTAGTTAAATTTCACTGGTTCAGGGACACAGAGGAAGGAAGAAGTAGAGAGGACAGAGGGAGCAAATTACCAAAGCTAACAACTGAATTATACTCTTAGTACTTTCACTTATATAAATTAACTGGCACCAGTCTGATAGGGTCTTGGAACAATACATATGAAAGATTTGTGATTCACTCATCAACTGGTTGTGTGTAAACAGAAACCCTCTAAAATGCTTGGCAAAAAAAAAAAAAAATCAAATTAGAAAGACCCTCCAAGTAAAGCTTATCTAGCCCATTTCCCAGCTGAGGTCATCTCAAACCCAGAGAAGGAAAGTGGCCAGCCCCTCCACACACAGCTAATCAAAACCAGTTGACTCTGGAACCTACTAAGGTTTCCTGACTTCTGCCTCCAAAATACCCTCCCCTCCAATCCTTGCTTAGTAGACATTTTTCTTCTTTGATAGCATTTATGGGGAGAAAAGTCTTGCTAAACATACTTTAGCCTGGTTCAGAATTAGCCAGACATCTTAATTAATAGGCTTCTACCGTGTTTTCATTTTACACCGAGTCTCTCTGTCAAAATATTGTGCAGCCATGCGCCACTGTGGAAGGCTGCTGTTTACAGCAGGGACCTCAGATCATCAACAGCGGATAGTAGGACTCGATTTGTTACTTCTCCAACTGTTAATTAACTCAAAACAAAGAATAATGTCTTACATGTGCGCGCGCACACACACACAGAGTTATCTTTGTCAGGCGCCCATAAACGGCAGAGCTTGGGGGATTGGGTTTCTTAGCACCAAGAAGACAGTATTTACAAATTAGCGAAAGACTGAACACACGGCACATTATTACGACGCCAAAGGACCCCTGTGCAACAGGCGGCAGACTCAAGGGAGGCCGTGGCAGGCAAGACAGAGCCGCCTCATTCACCCTTTCGCCGTGACCCGGCGCAGGCGGGGTCACACGTGGAGGGTGCCTTCAAGGAGCAGCACAGGAATCGGCAGGCTAAGCGCTCCCGGAATCAGGGAGAACTGGAAACCAGAGCTGCGCAGGGTGGGCTTAGCATGGTAACTTTCCACTGTTCCCAGGAACCTTCGCACCTGAAGATGGGGCGGCACGAGGTCTGCCTCCCACATCCCATCAGCCCCCGGGGTCTGCAAAGCTGCTAACCTTCCTCACTCTCCCTCCAGCATCGGCGAACTCTGGGCCTGCCGCAGCAGCCTCGCTGGCCATTCTCCTTCCGGCCACCAACACTATTCCAGATGGGAATCTGAGGAGAGGAGGGGGGCTAGTTTTCCCATGGTTTTGTTCCATCTTAAATCAGTCAATACAAGCTGGGTGTGATGGCGCACACCTGTAAACCCAGCACTCAGGAGGCTGAGGCAGGAGCATCTTTGCGAGTTTGAGACCAGCCTGGGCTACAAAGTGAGTTCAAGACCAGCCTGAACTTCATAGTGAGACTCTATCTCAAAAAGACAATCAATCAATCAATCAATCAATCAATAATCAGTCAAAACAGCAAAGGAGACCAGGACGAAAGTTAATTAAAGCTACATATGACCTTTGTCCTATCTTTCAGGAGGCTGGAGGGCAGTTGTGTGAAGAAGGTAAGAAGAAAATAAAATCGAATTTCCACTCAGCCCAAGCACTGCTTGGTCCTGCTTAATTCATAAAGGAATTTCATAAAACAGAATAAAGGCTCCGCAATACGTCAAATGGCAGTCATGCCTAATAAATTAAACAAGGGAAATTAATGGTTGTTTAGTCCATTAAATTATGTTAATTTTATTTCCATTATAATAATATAGCAATCACAAGTGTACACTGTTAAGCCAATATTTATTTTTTAAAAATTTATTTTAATTGGATTCCTGATGTGGTAAGCTCAAACCAAAATCTCTCAATTTCATCAACTTACTGTACTTATCAGCAAAACTAAATGACTACTGTATTCATTGACTTTTTTATTATTAAAATAATTATTTAGACGGGTGTGATGGCGCATGCCTGTAATCGCAGCACTCAGGAGGCTGAGGCAGGAGGATCACCTCAGGTTCAAGGCCAGCCCAGACTACACGGTGAGACCCTGTCTCAAAAGGCAAATAAACAAATAAAACAGTTATTTAAAACTTTATGTCTTGGGCCGGGGATTTAGTTCAATGACTTAAGTGCCTGCCTGGCAGGTGCGAGGTTGTGAGTTCGATCCCCGGTACCAAAAACCAAACGAACAAACAAACAAAAAACTTCATGTCTTTTCAAAAATTCTTTGAAAATACCTTACTGAGTTCTTATGTCCACTCAAAAACTATGAGATTTACTTTCAGAATTTATTACCCAGAGAAATGAAAAGGTAGCTCACACCAAAACCGCAAGGCTAAGTGTCCACTCATCCACTCTCCAACTTGTCCACTTCTTACTGCCACTTTATCATTTTCCAAGCTCTTCGAGCGAAAGTCCCTGCTCCCACCAAAGAAACCTGAATTTCAGGTTTGCGGTACTAAATTATATTTTACTTCAAAGAGAAAATGCTTTGCAGTTGCAGAAGCGATCAGACCCCGCCCACTAACCCTTTGTGCCAAGTGACAAGGTGACGTTTATGGTGGCACTTGGTTTAGGAAAATGCAGAAGAGGATGGCCTCGTCTTTACAGACAGTTCTTCCCAGGTATCGAGAAAGCACCCTGATCACGCTGCCCTCCGGGACCACTCCCCTCCTCCATGCCAAACCTCAGTCCTCTTCCTATTTCCCCACCCACACGGACCCCCAACCAACTCCCACAGGTCAGCTGTGCCCCCCAAGTGCTGAGCACGTCATGCGCCCTTGGCAGCAGCTCATGCCCTGTCTCCCAGCCCACACAGGGCCCACCTGGGCCAGGGACCCTGGCCTTGGCCACCGCACAGAAATTACCAAATAATTCCGTCGTCTATGGACGCACGGCTACCCCATCTCCAAGGTGCTCACACCTTACAGAGTCCTGGTTTCACAGGAGCACACAGAAAGGATTTGAAACATGAAAGAAATTCTCAAAATCAGCCAAGGAGCAGAATGGCAGGCATAGAACCAGAATTCTCTATTCCTTTTTGCCAGAGGAAACACAGGGCCGGCATTATTTCATTTTCTACCATAATGACTTCTACGAGATTTAAAACCTACACTGGTGCCAAGCTTGGTGGCACACACCTTTAATCCCAGCACTCGGGAGGCTGAGGTACGTGGAGCTTTATGAGTTTGAAACTGGATTGGGCTACAATGTGTGCAAGGCCAGTCTGAACTCCATAGTACAACCCTGCCTCGAAAAAAATAGGGCTGGGAGTTTGGCTCAGTGGCTTAAGCACCTGCTTGGCAGGCATGAAGTTGTGAGTTCGAGCCCTGGTACCCACACACAAAAAAAATAAAAAATAAAAAAATAAAAGCTACACTGTAGTTCCTCTCCCCTGAAAAACATCCCCAAATTTCTTCTGATTGCTGGGAATATAAAATAGCAGTTTCACATTCAGATAACGCCCCTCAAGTGTTTCCCTTAGCGAAGGGTAAGCTCTCTGCAGACAGGGACATTCTCGAGTTTACCCCTGCACCCTCCCCTGGTGCCCTAATAGTGACTCAGACATGACGAGAGCCCAATAAGTATCACCAAAAGAAACAGAATCTAACCCAGGACATTTGACTGGGAACTCAGTTCCTGCGTGCAGCAGCAGCAGCCAAGGTGCCCTGGGTCCCCAGGGCCAGCTACGGCCCTAAGTCAGCCGCCCAGTATCCTGGGAGTTAAGGATGAGAATATTTCTCTCTCCCCCGCCAGGTGACAGAAACCTGGCCAAGTCCCCAGAGGTGACAACTACACTGAAGATCAGGTGCACCGAGGAGGAGCGATGTCCTGTGTCAGACCTGGTATTGGGCTCATTTCTGCCATTTCCTCTGGACTCAGTGCTGGGACACAAGAAAGTCCCAATTCTCTTCCAAACAAACAAGGCCGTTAAGCTGGCTCCAGCTCCCAGCCGCAGGGGCTAAGGCGTCAAAGCCCCTGGTGGAGACACAAGGTGTCCGTGTCTATCAGGAAGGAAGCCTCAGTGCACCGAGTCCTCACCCCTAACCTAAATTTCCTTTTCTTGGTGGCAAGTGCTGCTGCTCTATTCTTACGCACAGGACATGAAGACGCCTGCAGCTTTGCTCAGGTGCCCGACAGGCAGAGAGCGAGACACGACTGCTGCACAGCTGGCCTGAGTTCTGGCCAACCCGCCGGATCTGCATGCTCGGACATCTCCTGGCTCATGCACATCACTGGCACCCAGCTCTGCAACACAATCGACATAGGGAAGCCTGTGTCCCTCCCGCTGTCCTGATCGCTGCAATAGGTTAGAGCTGGGAGAATAAAGAAGCCGCAGCTTGGTGTGGAAGTCCCAAGTCCACAACAAGAACTGGCAAATGCTGCGTGTAACTATGCATCAGGGGAAGCAGGCGTGTCATAGTCACTGTGGGCCAGGGCTCCGCAAACTTGAGAGTTCTGATCTTGGAGAGTGTTGTGAAGTATGTACGCGCACACACACAAGGGGAGGGCTTTTCTCCTCTCCAAAGCCCTAGGTCTCAAAGGCAGCATGAGGCCAGGCAGAGGACAATGTGACAAACAACCCCGCCACCTACAGAGGCCAGCAGGCACCAGGCTCTCACCGGCAGGGCCCCGCTAGCCACCTCCCCAAGACATGGCCTTCAGTTTTCTGCCCAGGACCAAAACAGCAGCAGCCGTTGCCAAGGGAGACTCGGACCAAGAGGTGTGGGCGTGAAATCCAACGAGGGAAACTCACTCCTTCTAGACTCCTTCTAGATTCACACCCAAGCAACTGGGGCTGTCCAGCTGAGAAAAGGTGCATGGAAAGATCAAATCTGCTCAAGGCTTGGGTTTAATCCCAGTACCAAAGAAAAAAGCCCACCCCCAAGGAGCAAAAGCCACCTGGGTCCTGGTCAGAAGGCCACTGGAGCCTTGCGGGTACTTCGAAATCTTTCTAAGCATTCCCACACCTCATGCTTGGGGGGCTACAAAAGAGGGACAGGTTGGCCAAAGCTCTGCCCGCTGCTGAAGCAAACTCCCAGCAAGGCAAGGGAAGCAAGGCCTCCCCCACAAGCTGTCACCAGCCCAGAGGTTTAGCAGGAGCCACCTTCTCAGCAGAGACACACGGTTCAGTGAGCCCAGCGAAGCAGAAAGATCGAGTTGGTCAGGACACCACCCGCAATGTGCAGGCCCTTCCACCGCTTCCCTCCAGAGTCTGCTGAAGTCTTAAAGAAGATTGTCTGGATTCTAACTGCCTTATCTATTTTCCAGGGGCTGGTTTCCTTCCTCCTTTCTTTTCTTCCTTCAAGGACCTCATAAACCATGTGAAAGTACTTTGCAAATTGTGAAACTTTCCAAAGCTGTGTGTTTTATAATTGATACCACTTTTTTTCCCCGTTTCAATGTGCACAGCTGCTGCCTGCCCAGCACCCAGGTGAATTAGGAGCAGCCTGCTTTTACAGTCCCTTCCTCAAGATGGAAAAGTATACTGCTTACCCACTCTACCCTTCTCCACCCCACCCAAAGAAGAATGAAGAACCACAGCTGGACCTGGCATGGTGGCAAACGACTGTAATCCTAGCACTCCGGAGGCTGAGGCAGGAGGATCACTGCCTTGAGTTAGAGGCCAGCCTATAATACTCAGAGAGACCACGTCTCCGAAACAAAACAAAGCAAACCAAAACCATAGCCAGGTTTCTCTGGCCATCCTGTCACAGCATCAGTCCTGAGGCCAACTCCAGGCTATGGTGACCATCAGAGAGCACGCACCCTCTTCCCTCTCTGTTGACTGCACCCGCACCCAGTCTGGTCCAAAAACTACTTTTAAAAGTCAGTATTCCCACCACATGTGGCATTTACTTAGAGAACAGCCCAGGGTTCCTGGGACAGATGTTGCTTTGTGCCTGCCTAACACGGCTGGCAGCCCTGGAACAGCTGCCCCAGCAGGTGGCCCAGGATGGAGGCAACCGTGGGCCCGAAGTGAGGGTGACAATTCCTGCGGGGTCGGGCCTTGGCAGTCCTCCTCTCAGTCCTTTGCAGACTGGGCGCCCCCCCCCGCCGGAGCCGTCCCCCACCCCCACGTGCACGCGTCCTTGGTTCACAATCAGACATGAGAAGGGGCCGCACAGAGAGACAAGAGGCCAAGGTGCCCGCATCCCAATTCCCAGCCAGGCACAGCTGAGCGCAGGGAGGCCCCGGGAGCGGAGAGAAGTCACTGACCCCTTCCACCCGCCATCTGTGAGCCCGCCCGACCTCGCCAGCGCGATGCAAGGATAAAGGAGGTCGGGACAGATGGCAAAGCGCTTTGGGAAGGAGGCTCCGCAGGAATGTGAGGGCTCCAGAGAGGCCCACTTCGGGGCGGGTTTTGTTATCTGTCCGGCGCTTCCCCTTCGCTTCTACGGTCTCGCAACCTCTCAGGCTACAAGGAGGGCAAACACTAGGGTGGGGTGGGGGGCTCTGCCGCTGGTCTCTCCCACGGGGAAGTCGGAGCCCTGCGTTGCAACTAAAGTGCGTGCGTGCGTGCGCAGGGGGCGGGAGAGTGGAACCGAGTCTAAAAATACTCGATAAAAATGCTAATCCCAAAGGCAAAGAAAGAACGAAGAAGGAATCTGTCAATCACCGGGCTCCCGCTCCTCACCCACGGCCCCAGCTGTACCGACCGCATTCCAGTCGGGGACAGAAGCGGGGGGACTAAGTCGGAGGAAAAGAGGAAAGAAAGGGCCGTGCACGGCACCTCCACGAGCGCGGGCCGCGCGCGGGGCGGGAGGCGGAGGAGGGGCTCGGCCCGGGACCGAACAAAGCGGGCCTCAACTCCGAGCGCAGCCCGGGGGTGGGGGGGACCCGCGCGGCACCCCCTTTCCCGGGGGGTGGAAAAGCAAAGCAATCTGGAAGCCAGCGCGCCGCGTGGACGCCGCGGGCTCTGGATCTGGGCGAGTGCAGAGATGGTTTTTTTAGGGGGGTGGGGGTCCCCTCCTTCCTCCCCCGCCCCGCGCGCCCACCTGGGGATGGTGATGCACTTGGTGTTGGCGCTCTGCGTGGTGATCGCCTTCTCCAGCTCGTCCAGCTGCCCCGTCTTTTTCAGCTTCTTCACCAGGCTCTTCACCGCTTTCTCGCACCACTTCTCCTCCTGCCCGTTCTGCTCGCCCTTCTTCCAGCCCAGCAGGCGCTTCACGATCGGGGGGGTGAAGGGCAGGATGGACGACATGGCGGGGGAGGGCGCGCGCAGCTGCGGGGAGCTCGGCCCGGCCCGGCCGCGCGCCCCAAACTTCGCCCCAACTCCGGCGAACTTTGCCGGCTGCGGCGCGCGGGCCCCGGCGGCTCCGGGCGAAGACGGAGGCGAAGGCGCGGGCCGGGTCGGGCAGGCCCCGGGCGCGGGGCGGAGGCGGCGGCCGCGAGGCTCCGAGTGGCAGCAGAAAGTTTGGGTTTCCGCACGGGGTGGCTGTTTGGGTGCCGCCTCCGGGCAGGAAAGTCCAACCCCCCGCCCGGCTCCGCTCCCCGGGCGCGCAGGTCCCCCCGCCCCGCGCACGCCGCCCGCTCCCGTCTCCGCTTCATGCAAATCCGCGTGCAGCCTCTTCGCCGGCGCTGTCACCGCCCCCTCAACGCCGGGGCTCCCGCTCCGCCCCCGCGCCCCGCGCCTCCGCCCCCGGGCGCGCTGCCCGCCCGGCCCCGCCTTCCCCGCCCCGCGCAGCCCACGTGGGCCAACGGGCCCGTGGCGATCGCTCCCCGGACCGGACCGGGCCGGGCCGAAGCCGCAGCGGCAGCCGCTGAAGAGGGAAGGGGGTCCTGGGAAAGCGGCGACCGGAGGGGCCCGACGCGGAGCCCAGAGCTAGGGGCCCACCCGAGGGGATCCGGTCCGGGAGCGCGCGCGGGGCGCTGGAAGTCCAGGAAGTCGGGGCGCGCTGGTCCCCGGCGGGGCCTGGACCGAGCCGGGGCCTCGAGGCTGTTTTTCTTTTCTCCCCGGTGACAACTCACCGAAACCGCTCTTGGAAGTGGCGAGTTGGGGACCCTAGTGACAACCGAACAATAGCTGGAGCCAGGGAGGGTCCCTGGGGCCCTGTGAATCAAGCGCTTGGGAGGTAAAAAAAACAAACAAAAAAAACGAACCCGCAGACATCTGTTGAGTCCCTGAAGGAATGAATGGGGGCGCTTTGAAATGTATCTTCGGGGGAAATTTACATGGCTGGGTGTTGCAGAACCTCGTGATACACAAAGATCGAAATTCGACACCCAGTAAACAGAACTGAGAGCTGTTTCCAAAGCAGTGAACTTGAAGAAAAAAAAAAAGTGGGGGCTAGAGGGGAGTGCGTGAAAGTTTCAGTGTTCAAAGTTAGCCCAGGAGGGAAGCCGAGAAACGTGGCGCTTTGGGGAGTCTGGGGTTTTTCTGCCCACCCGCAGTGTTCAGGGGCGGCTTTGGGGAGTCACCGCAGGCCCCCTAGCACCTCCCCTTTGGGGTTGACCCGGTGGGGAGGCTTTTGTTTGCTTTTAACAGCAGGAAACCCCCTGTGGTGGGAAAAGGGGTTATCTGTAACCCTGGAGGGCGGGCAGGTACACAGCCCTGTGTGGTGCGGCCAATCCACAAAGCCAGTGAGGTTTTGGGCCCTAGAAGCTGAGAGCAAAGCGCAGGGTCCCTGGTGGCAGAACTGGGACTCGAACCCAGAGCTCTGTGGGGGCCTTCATCCATTATCTTGCTCGTGGGCAAGCACGACTCCTTGGGCAGTCATGGAAGACAGAGACTGCTAGGTTGAGGGTTCTCTGTAGAACACAAGCGCATTACACCGAGTTCTGTTGGGCGCCTGTGAAATGGAACCGGGACAGACAGCTTCTCCCCGGACCTCCTGGGGTATTTTGGGGGACGCTGGTGTGCAAAGCTCCGAGAGCCAAGTACCAGCAAGGAGCAGCCCTGTGCCATTGCCACCGAGATGGGCATGGCTGGGAGAGCTTGGCACTCCTCAGCCCACGGTGAGAGAGGGTGGTCCTGACTCTTCCTGGAGAGGCACAGAGTGGGATGGCGAGCAGGTCCGGCCAGGGCTGGGCAGCCAGGGGACGCAGAAGCTGGGCTTTGAGCTGCCTCCTTCCCACTCGGAGGTGAGCACGCTGAGCATTTGAGGGTCACTAGAGTAGAAGAGCCTGGCACGCAGCCTGCCCTCCTCTTCCTAAGCGGAAGAAGCAACTAGACAGCCAGCAAGACACCATGACAGGCTCACACTGTCCCCTGCTTCCTTCCTGACAACACCAGCGCGTGGGGACCACGGCACACAGAGAAGCTGGGCTGGGTCCATGTAAATCCGGAAGCGCTATGTCCGGCCAGTTCTCACTCCCCTGGCCTCAGCTGGTCCACCAGGAGACTGAGGACAGTGAGGAGTTGACCCCTCTTGGGGTCGAGGTGACCCACATTGCCCTCTCTGCTTTGGACCATGAACAGGCCCCCCATGGGTGTGACTCTGCTATGGCGCCTGGTCTCTTGGGACCCAGCCAGGCCTGTCCTGCAGAAGGTGGCCTTGTCCTTGGGAGGGAAACATTAGCCCAGTTAATTTTTCATCAGGCTAAGTGCAAAGTTCAGGAGAGGCCAGCAAGGGCGGAGGCAGTGGCTGAGTGTCCCTGGGAATTGTCAGCCTCCAGAGGGACACGCCACAGTCCTCAGGGGCTCCCAGGTGGACACCTGGTTTGGTTTTGGTTATTTCCCACCACCAGGGCATTTCGTCAACAGGTGGTGACTCTGGGAAGGCACTGGAATTGTTCTGCCTTCATTGGATGTAGACCAAAAGGGAGGCCAAGTTAGGACCAGAACCTTCATCACAGGCCATCTTGCTGGAGATAATGACAAACACCTGGAATCCCAGCACTCTGGGAGGCTGAGGCAGAAAGATCACAAGTTCAAACCCAGCCTAGGCAACTGAGTGACTTAGCAAGACCTTGTCACCAAAAAAAAAAAAAAAAGGCTGGGGCTGCAGCTCAGTGGAAAGGCCCTGGAGTCAGTCCCCAGCACCAAAGGAGGAGAGGGCTCTGCCGACAAGCAGGTCTCCATCTGTGAACCCCGACAGCACCTCCTGCACCTGGGCTGTCCTGGTACCAGACAGCTTCTGCGTTAACCTCAACACCACGACTTTGGGTTGTATAACCGTCAGCACATTCCTTCCCTCTATGTGTCAGTTTACTCAGCCATAAAATGGGAGTGTTAAGAACCTGCACTTTAGGATCCTTGTGTGGGATCAAATCAAATAACTCGTGGAGACAGCTTGGTGCAGCACATAGCAAGTTTTCGGTGTGCATGAACGTGGTGGACGCGTACCACAGAGAGCCCAGCACGAGTAAGAAGCAGTGAGTTCCGCACACAAATGCTTTAGATCAGCCCAAGTGAAAACCACCACAGGGAAAAGAAATCGCTATATGCTACTTGTTACACCCTTTTTTTAAATCTGGAAAATAACCAGTGTTAGAGAGATAGAAATTGGAATCCTTGCATTGCTGGCCAGAACTTAAAATAGTGCTGCTGCTCTGGAAAACAGCATGGAGGCAGCTCGGAAAGGCAAACATAGAATTATAATCTAGAAACCAGGTGTGAAGGTGCAGGCCTGCAATCCCAGTACTCGGGAGGCTGAGGCAGGAGAATCACCACGAATTTGAGACCAGCCTGTGCTACACGGTGAGACCCTGTCTGTCTCTGTCTCTCTGTCCCTGTCCCTGTGTCTGTCTCCATCCCTGTCCCTGTCTGTCTGTCTGCACACACATATGCACAGAATTATGACACAGCCCTGAAAGTCCACTTCTGGAAATACACACAAATGAAACAAAAGCAGGGGTTCAAAGGGACATTTGTACACCCACGTTCCTGAGCAGCACTACGCACAATAGGCAAAGGGAGAGGCAACCGTTGTGTCCGTCAACAGATGACTGAATGCACAAAATGCGGTGTTTCCACACCATGGGATATTACTTGGCCTTAAAAAAGGAAGGAAATTCTGATTCAGACTATGACATAGATAAACCTTGAGAACCTTATGCTGAGCAATCTAAGCCAGTCTTGGAAGGACTCTAATGAGAGCTACCCTCCCCCAGAGTAGCCAAATTCATAGAGAACTGGTGCAGAGAATGTGCAGGCTGCTGGGCAGGGGACCAAGGATGGGGGCCAGGTGTTAGTGTCGAGTGGTTACAGTTTCAAGTGGAAAAGCAGATGAAAAAGGTCTGGGAGGGAGTGGGGAGGGTTGCACAATACTGTGAATATCCCTCTAGCCATAGCTTCAGTGGTTAAAATGGTAACTGTTGCTGTAGGTATTTGACCATGGTAACAAGGTGTAAGAGTGGAAAGACACCCTGCAGGACAGGTGCTGGGGGGAGGTCATTTCAGGACATGAATGGATGCCCAGTGGTTAACTTAACCCTTGCTGCCGCGCTGCCTCGTTAAGAGTTTAGCACTTGCTAATGAATATGTGTTTTTGCCATCGGTTCCAAGACAGCACCTGTGGCTTGCAGTCCTGTTCTGTTCAGAGACAGTGATGACTCAACCTTGGAGCCCCCAGCCCACACTACGGAGAGGCTGTCACAGTGTCCCAGGAGCTGGCAGGCTCCGGCTTTACCCCACCTGATGGCTGGGACTGATGCCCCATGTGGTCTGCCCCGAGTCCAGCTCCAGGCCTGGACTTTGAGGCTGTGGCCCTGTTACAGTTCTCCTGGCCTCTCCGAGATGCTTGTTGTCGCTACCACCTGGCAAAGCAGTAACAGGAGATGCAGGGAGCTGAGCTGCCGTTGGCCATAGCAGGACCGATCCCTCCACCCCCAGGCCCCTCAGCAGGTTTCTGGTGCTGACACAGAGCACCTGGTAGCTCGGCCTCCCTCCGGCAGAGAAGCTGGCCAGAGGTACAGTTCAGGACAGGCACCAGGCCAGGGCTGCAGTGGAGGACAGAATGGGTCCACGGCAGCCGGGTGTGGTGGCGCACGCCTTTAATTCCAGCACTCGGGAGGCTGAGGTAGGAGGAGTGTTGTGAGTTCGAGGCCGGCTTGGGCTACAACACGAGTGCAAGGCCAGCCTGAGTTACACAATGCGACCCTGCCTCAAAAAACCAGGGCCGGGAGTTTGGCTCAGTGACTTAAGCGCCTATCTGACTGGCGCGAGGTTGTGAGTTCAATCCCTGGTGCCGCAAAAAAAAAAAAAAAAAAAAAAAAGAATGGGCCCACAGGCAGGCCGAGATCCCCGGATGCAATGCAGGGAGCTCTTCTGAGTTCTCTTGCAGGAGCCCCTTCCTGGCCTTCAGAAATTGCAGCTCGTGCCAGGTTTGGAGGCACATGCCTGTGAGCCCAGCACTCGGGAGGCTGAGGCAGGAGGATGGCCATGAGGCCAGCCTGGGCTACATAGTGAGACCCTGTCTTCAAAAAGAAAGCAGCTCTGGGAATCTGGGGCCAGGAAAGGATCCTGTATGTGTGGGGTTGTGTGTGTGCATGCATGTGTGCTTAATTTTACCTCTTGTATACGTCAGGCGTGTCAAGCCCCTGGTGTGTGGGGTTGGGGCAGCTGTCTGCCCCCGCCTCCGAGGCCCTCCCTGTTCAGCTATCTTTCCTATCTGTTTAAGCGAAATGGGTCCTCGCCATGTTCATCTTCCCTCCCATCCATGGTGTTTCGTATTTGTACACATATGCATGTCTATGCATTCAGAGGGGCCCTCAGATTGTCCCCTTACCTGTTTTCTGGGACATTAAGAGTTCACTTAAGATCCAGCCCAAGATCTCAGTGTGCAGTGTGAATCTAAAAACAAGTACTTGGGAAACTGTTGGTTCATTATCATTGCAGTTACTTTTTAGAACACACGCATGTGGACCACTAGGAGAGAGGATGTGCTAAAATGAAATGCAGTGGATAAAGGCAATGAGGGTGTATGACTTCATATTAGTGTACTAGGCGGGCATGCTATTTTTACATTTAAAAATCAACAGAGGTAGAGTACACCCAGAGGAACTGAATTCAGGGTCTTGAGCAGATGTTCGCACACCCACGTCCATACCATGATTCCTCACTGCAGCCAAAGGCAGAAGTGACTCCAGCACCGCCCACCAGATGGATGGATAAGCAGAGGTAGCAGATCCTTACAGCAGGATGTTCGGCCTTTAAAAGGCAAGGAGGCTGTAACACACACTACAACACAGTCTTACCTGGGCCTTCTATGTTAAATAGGCCAGTCATAAAAGGACAAATGTTGTCCAGTCCTGCATGTAGGAGAGACCTGAAGTGGTCAGATTCATCAAGGCAGAAAATAGAGCAGTGGGTTTCCAGGAGTTGAGGGCCTGGAATGAGAATTATCATTTAATAGGTTAGAGTTTCAGTTTTAGGGGATGAAAAGAGTTCTAGAAATGGGTAGTGGTGGTTGCAGCACAACAAGGTGAAGGTATTTAATGCCACT
Source organism: Dasyprocta punctata (assembly GCA_004363535.1). NCBI lineage: Eukaryota > Metazoa > Chordata > Mammalia > Rodentia > Dasyproctidae > Dasyprocta > Dasyprocta punctata. The sequence continues at coordinate 67,982 of RJWM01005605.1, forward strand.
GAATTGTGCATTTAAAAACAGTTAAGCCAGGCATGGCAGTGCATGCCTATATTCCCAGCACTCAGGAGGCTGAGTCAGGAGGATTGCCTTGAATTTGAGGCTGGCCTGGGCTACATAGTGAATTCAAGGCCAGTTTGGACTACATAGTGAGGCCCTGTCTCAAAAACAGACAGACAAAGAAGTGCTGGTACGCACTAAGGCAAAGGGCCCCTGAAAGCATCACGCTAAAAGAAAGAACACATCACCCAAGACCACGCCCTTGGGGTTCCATGGCTATGAACTGCCCAGAAGGGACCAGGGGTGTGTGTTGGGGGCTAGGGGCGATTGTTAAGCTTCCTTCTGGGGGGACGCAAATGTTCTAAAATTGGCTGCAGTCACTACACAACTTGAATGTATGAAATCTAACCACACTGTGGCTTTCTTTCTCTATGGGCAACTTGTGTGATGTGCACACTATACCTCGATGAGGATGTCTTTAAAAAAAATAAATGCTAGCAGGCGCCGAGACTCGACGGGTGCCCAGAACAGGGCTTAGGTTTATCCGTTCAGTTTTTACAGTGCCCCGTGGCCCATGTTGTTAGCTTTCTTCCTCAGAACAGGACACTGGGGCACAACGAGATGACAGTGATGTCAGCAAGTGGCCATGCTCTGACCATTCAGGTGGCCTGCTTGACTGTCCTTGCTCCTAACCACAAGGAGGACGACAGTCGCCTCTAACTAGAAATCATCACGCCACTGTGACCTGCTTTCTCACCAAACATGCTGTGGACAGCTTTCTAGGTCCATACACACACAGTCGTGGGCTATTCTGTCACATAGGTCTGCCACAACTCACTAAACCACGTTCCCACATTCCAACATTAAGTGGCTCCTACTTTTTAAAAAGTACTTGCCAGGCGTGGTGGTACACACCTATAATCCCAGCACTCAGGAGGCTGAGGCAGAAGGATCACCACAAGTCTATCCTGGGCTACCTAGTGAGAACCTGTCTCAAAAACACCAAAAAACAAACAAACAAACAGTGTTTACACTAGTTAGCCTTGCACTATTGTGACCAAATGTCCAACAAAAATACCAGACGGGGGAGTAGTTTGTTTTAGCTCAGCCTCAGTAAGGCAAGGACCTGACGGCAGGAGGGGACACCAAAGGAAAGGTTCTTAACTCAGCACCCAGGACGCAGAGGACCAGACAGAGTGCCCATCTCACCAGCCATGAGCCCCGCTTCCTCCAGCAGGGCTCCGCCTCCTCACAGCCCATTCCACTGCAGTCCCCTTGACAGTCAAAGGCCACACAGAACATTTTTGAGCACGTGCATTTGCACACATCCCTGACGTTTTCCCGAGAGTCAGCCCCTAGCAGGGGAATGCCCACTCCCGATGCCATTACCAAAGGGTCCCACGAAGTGCGCTGTTGCCACACCTGCCTACAAAGCCAGGCGGTGCCGGGGGCAGATCCTCTTCTTCCTGGCTCACTTGGTCATCAATGGTTCATCAAGGGGACCAGAATTGTGTGTTTACAGGAGAAAGAGAGTCTCTTCTGCAAAAGACTTCCCAGCTCACCGTGAGGAATCTGAGCAGATCCTTGGCAGCAGGAAGTAGAGAACTGATGTTTGAGAAGTCTTCCCCCCTCCTCCAGTTACTGGGCTTCCCAGAGACAGCTGCCCAGCTCTCATCTCCCTTATTGGGATGATTCTGATTTGGTTCTGTTGTTGTTGTTGTCGTTTTGTTTTTGAGACAGGATCTCACTATGTAGTCAAGGCTGGCCTTGAACTCATGGCAATCGTCCTGCGTCAGCTTCCTGAGTACTGAGATTACAGGCATCTGCCACCATACCCAGCGTTATTCGCTGGAGTCTTGCTTGACACTTAAAAACTGATCCCAAATCTGAGTAACCAGCCTAAATTTCTCTCCAGAGCTCCAGGCTCAGACATGCAACTGTCCCCTGGACTCCGTGTTAGTGGCTCCTGTCATCCCGGGGCTCGCTTTTTGGGAACTGAATTCATCAACTCCCCACAGACCTCCTCTCCCTTCCCCCAGCCCCCTCTCACCTCACATCCCAGCTGTCCCCAAGCCCTGTGCAGTCCAGCTCCCCAGCACCCGGCCCCTGTCTCATTCATTGCTACCCACCACCCATTATCACAACAATTTTCTAATTGTTGCCATTCTCTGCTTGCTGCCCAAGCAAGTGTTCTAATGCACAAATCTCATTTGCATTTCCTTGGTTTTTTAAAAATTGCTTTTGGTGATTGGCTATTGTCTCCAGGAATGCTGTCCAATAGACATAGAATGAGAGGGACATATAAAACGTGAAATTTTCTCGTGGTCATATTAAAAAAGGAAACAAGTGACATTCGAATTTTTTTTTTTTTTTTACCACAACCTATCCAGTACACTGTCAGGTCAACATGTAGTCAAAATTGTCTCTACCTTTAATGGTTTTTAAAAATTTGAGAAAGGGTCTTGCTAAATTGCCCAGAGATCCTCCTGCCTCAGCCTCCCTTGCACTGGGACTGCACGGGGATTGCCATCCTTTCCAGCTCCCACAGGACTCTGAAGCAATCTTTGCAACTAGCTGTGTATATTATACTTATGTCTCCATCAGCCTGGCACCTCAGACGTGCGTGCTTGGCCACCAGCAGGGATTCAGGGAATGTAGTTCACATCTCCACATAGGCCGGAAGTGCTGGGCGAGGAAGCCTGGCCTCTCTCTGGCCTCGTTTCTATTCCCGCATCACCTCTTCTCTCCAGTACACCCCAGGTCACCCCTGCACCTTTGCTCAGGCCTTGCTTTGCCTTCAGAGCCCTTCCCGTGCCCCCAAGTCCCACCCTCCTCCCAGTCAGGGGAGCCCCTCCTGCACACCCAAGATCACATTTGAGTATCACCCACATGAAGCCTTTTTCGCTCCTGCTCCCACTCCACCCTGCTCAGACCTCTATGTCAACCAATACCCATAATGCCCTTCTCAGACCTCCATGTCAATCGATACCCATAATGCCCTGCTGTGCTCATCTGTTCACTGGGTGGATCTATGACATTAGATTTCACTGTTTAAGGTCAAGGACCTGGTCTTGCATTCATTTAATGTCAGATGAATGGATGGGTGAATATTTAGGAAGCTGAGGCCCAGACACAGGAAAAGATTCACCCGAGGTCCCCTAACTAAAACACGGCACCCTGACATACCTGGCTGACTCTCACCCAGGGCACCTGCCGCCAGGGGTTGGGGATGTCAGCAGGCCTGAGCTGTCGTACATGTGCTGTCTATGCATGCTGCTGGAATCTGGGCCACAATCTTGCCATTTCTGCTATGAATTCAGCTTTGATAGATTGATTGACTGATTTGAGACAGGGTCAGGCTGGGCTTGAACCCACTACGTAGCCTAGATTGCCCTCAAAGTCACAGCAATACTCCTGCCTCAGCCTCCCAAGTAGAGGGATTATAGGTGTGCACCACCACCACGCCCAGCTGTATTCAGCTTTTGTTGCCCTCCAATAATGACTAGGAAACGACAGGGCCCAGAAGCAGCACAGGTGCTCGGTGCAGGGTAACACAGGGCTCCCAGGCAGGGCTGACCTCACTCGAGGAGGAAGGCGGGGGCTGCCACCTGGGAAGAAGTCAGCCTTCCAGAGCACCTGAGGAGTGCCAGGAGGAGGGACTGGCTGGAGTGCCAGGGGCATCGGAGGACCAGCGTCTCAGTGTCCTCGGTATGCAGGCTGCCAGCCTCCGTTTCCTCATGCATCGGGTTAACAGACTGGGTGCAGCGCCTGCTCCTCTGCTGCATTTGCACAGCAGACATTGCCCATCGATTCCAGAGTCCTCCCCGCTTTGGACCTTCTCCATCTCTGCCGTGGGGCTCACTGCAGGCTTTCGGCTGAAAACTGTTTGCCTTTAAGACTCTTGTGGCTGTGACCTAATTCTGGGGACAGAGACACATCCCTCTGGTCTTTGGGAATCCCCTAACACGAGGCAAAGGACTGTGGGAGAGAAACATCTCAAGTTCAAGTTCCCGTGGGCTTTCGTCAGCAGCTAATCTCGCCACCTTGATCCTGCCAGGACCCCCCGAGGCAGAAGAGAGTAGAGAGGTGGTGACAGGAAGACGGGAAGCCTGGTGCCTGGGTTAGGACACACACAGCACCTGAGCGTCCACCGCGGGCCTGTGTGTCCAGGGTGGGTGCTGCGTGCCATAAGAACCATTGGAAGAGAACGGCGTGGCCCCTTCAGGAGCCGGAACACAGCAGTTCCACCCCCAGCAAACTCGTCCACATACCCGAGGGCTGTGTGTCCCCAGCCAGGTGTGGGCCAGCACTGGCACAGAGCGGCCTCTGCATAAACACGGAATGAAGGAGTGGAAGGCTGACGTCCACGCACCACCCCCAAGACGCCCTCCGTCCTTAGGCACGGCTGGGGAGAGCTGTGCTCCCAACCGGCGCTGAACCCTATTTTGTCAGTGGCTCCCTCCCATCACAGATGGGGTGTCAGTGAGTCACCAAATCATCCTGGCTGGGCTCAAACGTGAGCTCTTCCTGCCTCAGCCTCTCAAGAGTGCTGGGATTGCAGATCTGTGCCACCCCACTTGATTCAAGTGCAGATTGGAAGCAAACTGAGGCCACTTTTAGGTGCAAATGCATTCATTTTGGGGGTACATCAGGGAATCCAGGGTCTCCATCGGGAACGTAAATGGGCGCAGTCAGGGGTTCGACACCCAGCACTCTGGCCGTGGGGTTCAGGGTGCTCACTGATACTTCCGGGGGACCCTGTCTCTAAAGGGTCAGTGAGCACCCAGGGAAGAGCTGGCCACACGTGGAAACCCGAGCATGCACATTACTTAGGCGAGGGAACAGCACGATTCCATCCCGCTGCCCCTTCAGACCGGAACCGAGGAAGGTTGCTGAGCCCACGCACATTCTTCTGTGTATGCGCTGGCTCCTGCACCCCGACACAGGGGCTGTGCTTGGCTCTCATCCTCCTCTGTGACTCCGCGCAGCTCATTCGCGCTAGGAGACCCAGCCAGACCAGGTGACCGAGAGGCAGAGCCAGAGCTCAGCCAGAGCTCACGCAGGCCGAGGGCAAAACCCCTCCCGCTTGCTTGTCTCCCGGCCCAAGGATTCTGAGCTGCCCTGCGTTCACCCAGGCTCTGGCAGACGGAGCCTCTGGGAGGAAAGTGTTTGAATTCTGCATGCAAGGGCAGGACCCTTTTTGAATTTCATCCCAGGAGGGTTTGATCTTTTAGGATTTCCGGAGGCCTTAACTCAGCGTGCCTCAGTGACAGTCTCCGTAGGAGGACAGAGATGAATCAGATGAGGTCCCCCAGACAAGACCCATGGGGACAGTCCCTTGGCTGAGCTGGGAACCCGTGGCCACACAGCCTGGGCAGGTGGCTCCCGTGCCCTGGGACAGAAGCCCTATGTAGCACCATGTTCTGGGGACCAACCCCAATCATATCTAGGCAGCCAGGCATCCTAGAAACATTCTGCTGGGACCAGAATCTGCTGGTCTAAGAGCCAGGGGACAACGGTTCCCTCATCTGGACCCACTGGGAATCAGACTGAGGGCTTACATCCCAGAGTGCTTTGCAAATGCAAACCCGCTTTCTGTGGTTCCCAGTTGGATTCACACTGGTTGCTGGAGCAGTCACAGAACTTCTCTGAGTGGCTTCTCTCCGCATGGTGGACAGGGACACGTGCCAGCGCTACGGAGTCACACCGCAGTGGCCGAGGAAAACTGCTTTTACCATCACCTCTCTCTTGTACCACACACTTAACCACCTCCATGGGAGCGACCACACCTGTCCCTGCCACGCTGTGACTGCCACACATCCTCATTTACACAGCATCTATGTGGCCTGGCCTGTGCTCTGGGACTTCCCTGTGAAAGATCCAGCTTTAGAAAGTGAAGCATCTGGGAGTGGTGTGCACACCTGGAACCCCAGCACTTGGGAGGCTGAGGCAGGATGATTGCTGTGACTTTGATGCCAGCCTGGATTACACAGTGAATTCAACACAGCCTGAACTACATAGCAAAACTCTGTCTCAAAAAGAAAGGGGGGAGGAGGAAAATGAAGAGGTAGTTGTGGAAAGAATGTAACTGTTGTAGTCAGGGTTTACAAGGGAATAGATTTAATAGAGGACACGTAATTTACAGGATGATATTCACCCAAAGAGTCCAATGCAAGAGTGAGGGAGATCTGTCCACACACTGGAGACCCAAAGAATCCAGCGGAGGGCCTGAATCCCACGGCAATGTCCTGCATGAGTCCAACTGGAGGGCTAGAGCCCAAGACAATGTCTCATGCAAGTCTGTACCAAGGATCTGCACTGGGAAGGCCCAAAGATCAGTGGTGGAAGCTAGAAAGTCTGCACCAGCGGGATGAAGGATCTGTGCCAGCAGGCTGAGGGTCTGCACTGGAGCCAGGAAGCGATGCGCAAGGTAAGGACCAGAGCTCCCCCAAAGAGAACCGCAGCTGTCCTCATGACATCAAGGCCCTGAGCTCCTCTGATGATGAGAACAGCTGAGATCCTATCAGGAAAGCCAGTGAGACAAGCTTCTCCAGGAGAATCAACAGCACACCATCTTCCCCTCTGGTTCTGCTTCTATGCTGTTGGCAACGATCCTCAGGTGGGCCTTCCACGCCCAGCACCGCACTGACTCAGTTCAGCTGGGTGTTACAAGCCGACCATTAGTTCATAAATCACAGCAGGTAAAGAAGAAGCAGATGTAGCTTCCAGCATACCATCGCCTCACACGAGGACACAGTAAAGAGTGCGTGCCTCCTGTGCTCCTACTTGTTCGTCACTCCTCAAGCCAGGCACGGAAAGACAGCCAAGCTGACGAACAGTCCCTGTCTCCCGCAGCGGCCACCCCTTCCCCAGGCCCAGGTGGTCATCAGGCAGGTGGCAGAGGTGAAAGTTTTCCCGGGCTTGGGACAGCAGGTTTAGGATTTCACCACATTTCCTGGGTCAGTGGTAGAACACCAAGCCCTGTGGGTTTGATCCCTAGCAGAGCAGCAAAAAAAAAAAAAAAAAAAAAAAAAGGTTTCTTTGAAACTCTTTTTTTAACTCTATCACCACTTTGTTTTGACCAGGTTAAGACACAGTTTCAGTGTGAACTGATTTTCTCATCTCTGGGCTACTCTGTTGCAAATAACTTGGACTTGAGTAATGCTGCCGTTTGTGCAGAGTTTATTTAGATAAGGAAAACAACCTCCAGAGGGCAGGAGGGGCCGCCCACGCCCTGGGCCTGAGCCTTTGGAGGGTGGCCTTGGAGGCCCCAGAGCCCGCGCAGCAGAGGGAGGCAGGAGCAGGGGACAAGGGACGGGACACTGGCGGCTCAGCCACTGCAGCGCTGCGACTGGGAATTGGCAGCAGCCCTCTGAGCACCCCACTCTGTAGGGAGGGGAAGCCGGCTTGACCTACCACCCCCAAGGGTGCTGGTGGATCCTGAGGCTGCCCAGGGTGAAGAGGTGGTATAAACTGCAGAGAGCAGGATGCCAGTTAGTTATTAATCAGTCCTGGACTCAGGCCAAGCTCCAGGCCACACAGGCCAGGGGAGATGGCACCGCACCTAGATTCAAAGGCCTGCCTCCAAGACCCCCTCCTACCTGCCAGTCTCTGACCTCAACCTCTCCCCCTGCCTGATCCTCCGTATCCCGCTCTGCCATGTGGGGAGAGTCACCCTTCCACTGCAGGGTCCTTGGGGGGTGGTTTTTTGGGGACAGGATCTTGCTATGTAGTTCAGGCTGGCCTTGAATTCAGTATGTAGCGCAGGCCGGCCTCCAACTCATGGTGATCCTCCTGCCTCAGCCTCCCAAGTGCTGGGATTACAGGTGTGTGCCACCCTGCCCAGTAAACCTTCTTCCTTGTCCCTAGCTAGATTTGGTCGTTCTGGGCCTGGGGCTACACACTGTGTTCAAGGCTACCAGCACTCATCTTTTTGACCCACAGCACTTTGGGAACAATGCCTTTACTCCATCATTTGTTTAAAATTTTTTGTTTAAAAGCAAAACCTACTTTTTAAACAAAGGCTTCAACAGAGCCTCAGGTCATAAACACGAAGACAAATCTGCTCTGGCTAAAAGGGGTCCGGGCTGGGATCCAGGACTCCTGCGCCTGGCCACACCCACCTGGCCCCAGGGCTGGCAGGGGGCGCCTTCTTGGAGCCAGGGTTTTGACTGCTCCAGGACCTGGCACTGGTGCATAGGAGGTGTGCGGAGAAGCAGGAACTGGGGCGTTGGCCCTGGAACCAGCCCACACATCCAGCCTCGGGAGAAGGGGAAATGGTGTGATCCCCGGGTCCGGGACAGTGAACTCCACAGGAGCGCAAGTCACTGCGTGTGCGATACACGGATCCCCAAGATGAAGCCCCTCAGGCTACCCCCGTGTGCCAAAGGCAAGTGGTGGAATAGGCACCGTGTACAATCTGTGTAGAATCTAAAAATATACAAGACAATGTGGTATGTGCCTGCTGAGCTATAGATGTGCGTGGGGAATCAGTTTCTAGAAGAAATCACAGGAGAGCATCTTTAACTTTGGCTGGGCAAAGATTTCTTAAACAGGGCACAAAAAGTGCACAACAGAAAACAATCAGTGGGACTTGGTTAAAATTAAGAACCGTTCATAGCAAAAGAAAATGAGATACTGAAACGAACGGTAGAAAAAAAAAATATGTCTCTCTATATAGGAAATACCCAAACTATATAATAAACTCCCACAAATCAATGAGGAAAAGACATTCGACTTCTTAAGAGAAAACTGAAGTCCAATGGCACTTCATGAAAGAGGCCATTTTTATGCTTATCTGAAGGCTTAAGCACACTGAATGCAGTTCAACATCACGAACCATGCAGAAAATGCGGAGAGATGTACAGGTACCACTGTACACCCACGAGGATGGGCAACATTTGAAAGAGTAATGATGCTGGGAATCACCAGGCCTGGGTCACCTAGGACTTTGGCACAGAGCTGGTGAGAATGGTCATTGATGCAACCACTTCAGAAAAACTGTTTGACAGTCAGCCCGGTGTGGTACCACCCGCCTGTAATCTTAGCACTCAGGAGGCTAAGGCAGGAGGATCACTGTTTGAGGCCAACCTGGGCTACACAGTGAGTTCAAATCCAGCCCGAATCACACAGTGAGACCCTATCTCAAAAACAGTGGGACAGGGGCAGCGGGGGTCAGACAGCATCTACTACTGATGGTATTGCACATCCCCAGAAAGCTCCTGGCTATGCACCTGGTACAAATGAGAGCTGGTCCATTGAAAGACAGGTACAAGAAGGTTCATGTATTTACATTTTCCTGATATCCCTAGGCCAGAAACAGCCCACAGGCCCATTATCAAGAGGACAGATATATCACGGGATGACCACACGACAAAATTCTACACAGCAGGTGTAGTGGCGCACACCTTTAATCCCAGCACTCGGGAGGCTGAGGTAGGAGGAACGTTGTGAGTTCAAGGCCAGCTTGGGCTACAACATGAGCGCAAGGCCGGCCTGAGCTACATAGTGCGACCCTGCCTCGAAAAACCAGGGCCAGGAGTTTGGCTGTGACTTAAGCGCCTGCCTGGCAGGAGCGAGGTTGTGAGTTCAATCCCCAGTGCCGCAAAAAAAAAGAAGAAGAAGAAGAAGAATGGCCCTGCCCTCGCCACTCCTTCGCCCCGTGCCTGCACTGCAGTGGCCAGACCCAGAGAGAGCCATGGGAGCAGCAAGGTGGGTGGCCACAGCCTCCCCGAGGTGACTCCGGGGACAGCTTGCCTTGGGTAAAAGCTGGGGGTTTTGGTGTAAACGAGACTCAATTTGCTGTTTACTGAACCCTGCTTGGACCCTGACAGACCCAGGCAAACTACAGGACCTGTCTGAGATTTGATTTAGGGAGAGGAAGAAAGGAAAGAAAGAATAGCAGCATGGATTCCTGTTTGCATGTTGAACCCAGCTGCGGCCGTGTCCCGGCCAGGCAGGGCGCTGGCCCACACAGGGTGGACCCCTCATTTCTCTTCTGCCTCGTGACACCTGCTTCCCAGGTCACCCGAGTCCCAGAAGCGTCTCTTGCTCCCAGGAAGGCCTTGCATGGACAACAGGGAGAAAACTGCTGTGCGGATCATGGCTTCGGTCCTGCCATGCGCGACCTCAGCCCACTGTGTCTTTGTCCCCCGCCTTGGATTCCCGCCAAAGCATGGGAACAACCACTGGATGAGGCCGGGGGCTGGTGGGGACTGGCAGGTCTCTCCCCGCCTCTGCGGCCATCAGAGACTACCCCAAACGCCTGGGGGACGGGAGAGTGGGTTCGGAAACTGTGGGCGGCCACGTGTGCTTGGCGGGGTCATCATCGTGGGTCAGTCCACGGAGTCCAAGGCCCAAGCCCTTGCTTGAAGTTAAACATGCAGAGGAAACTCCCCACTCTGGATGGGGACAATCTCTCAGTTTAGCTTTGCAAAAGCAAGATACCTACCATGATTGAGCGCTTACTGTATACCAGACCCGGTGCTGGGTATTTACCCGCGCTGCCTTGCGCTGCTGAGAACAATCGCGTGTGATGGGCAGTATTACTATTACTATTTTCATTTTATAGATGAAGAGGGGGACACCTGGGAAGCTGGGACCTGGCAAGTGACAGAGCTGTCTCTTCCATGTGTCCAGTGCCCTGACGCATGCGGGTGCGCTCTGTGGGACTCACAGGCTCAGCGCTGCCACGCTGAGGGCCGGGACGTGAAGCCCCAAGGACGGGGCCAGCCTGCTTCATTTCCCGGCTCACGAGCTGTGTGTCTTCAGCAGAGTTCCTGAACATCTCTGAACCTCTCTTTCCTTCCCCAAGGGAAATAATAGTAACAGCCTCACTTTCTCCACCGTGTTGTAAAGATGACATTGGAGACATTAGCCCAGGACTTGGTGTATGGTGTATATTTGGTCATTATTACTTTTCTCTTTAGTTTTTGCAGTACTGGGGACGGAACCCACGGCCTTCACACTAAGCTACATCTCCAGCCCTGCTTTTATTTTTTACTTTACCACAGAGCCCTGCTAAATCCCTAAATTGCCTAGGCTGGACTTGAACTCGTGATCCTCCTGTTGGTGATGCTCCTGTCTCAGCTTCCCAAAGTACTGGGATTCCATGTGTGTGCACCAACATATCTGGCCTCATTATCACTTCTGATTGCTCTAATCACAATTTAGAGAGCAGACGGGACAGAAACCAGGGCTACCTCTTGTGGACAGAGGATCAGGGCTCTGAAGTTCAAAGGTCACACAACATCCAGGGTCACAGGTGATCTCCGAGGTGGTCTCGTGGTCTCCCCCATGCCCTGTGTCTCCACAGGAAGCCGACTCCCCACAGGGCTTGCATCCCCCCCACCCCGCCCCGGGGTTTCTGTCCCTTCCCAGCAGGTGTGGGCGCAGGGCGGGCGGGGGCGCCGAGCCGAGTGAGGCTGTGCGGGCGGCTGGTGCTGCAGCCCGTGCAGGCGCCGCTTCTGAGTACTCTCTGCTCGGGGCGCAGCGTGCAGGGGTGGAAGAGGTGGCTGCTGGAACACACGAAAAGTACAGAAGGCTCCGTGGGCAGAGCGCGCTCCCACACGCGGCCCCCCTCCTCTCCCTGCGCCCTCGGAGAAGCCCTGCTCGCTGAGCACATGACGGCCTGCTCTGTGCTTCCCACGCGGCCCCGGGAAGCCCAGGACACTCGGCCTGCCGTCCTCTCCTCCCCGCTGCTCCCCTCTATGAGCTCAGAGCCCCCAGGTGAGCCTGGGGACCCCCCCTTCTCATCCTCCACTGAAAACCAAAACCTCCGGCCTGGCACCTGGACCATCGAGGGCTGGGACTCCAGGAACAGTAGCGATCCCCAAAACAGCAGAGTAAAAGTAACCTGGCAAGTCAGCTAGGGCAGCAGAACCAGCTAGGGCCGGTGCAGGGGCAGAGAAGTGCGGGGTTCCGTTCCCACCGCGCTCCGGCAGGGCCGCGTGACTCAGGCGAGGGACAGTTACATAACTGGTATTTCTAGTCCTTGCCCCTTCTTCTTGGGAAAGGGAAGCTGTTACATTTCACTTGCCTTCGAAGTGGAGGAAAAAAGACAAAGGGAAGAAAGGAGATCACCGCTGAACTTGCACAAAGGATGGGAGAGAAATCCCAGGGCTCTCGATTATTAATAAGAGACGGAAATACTCACTGGCTAGGGCAAATCAAGATTGGGAGGCTGAGGCAGGAGCATCACCATGAGTTTGAGGCCAGCCTGGGCTCCACAGTGAGTTCAAGACCAGCCTGGACTAGACAGTGAGATCCTGTCTCAGAAAATAAAAACAGCACAAAACCAGAAAATCAGTTTTCTCACTGCAAGCAGCGAGGGAGGGGTTTGGACACGGTGGTCTCTACAGCCTAGGCTTACGAATTCTATGACCCGGGACAACTGTGACTCTGAGCTCCTTCACGGCCAGCAGGGGGTCCTCCTTACACCACTGTCTTCCTACGGCTGTGTACGCAGGTGTCGAGGAACACTTGCGGAGCGGAACTCCCCAGCGCAGTGTTTTCCCCACCCCCAGGACACCTGCAGGGGGGCCGGTGTCTCTGAGAGGTCACAGAGCCCCATGTGGCGGCACTAGTCAACAAAGGCTCTGGGAGGAGGGAACTTGTGACCCCAGGACGGCCTTGCAGTGCTTCCTGGAAGAGGATGAAAGAGGCTAAGAACGGCTGTGCCCAAGCAGGGAGGAGAAAGCCGAGGGGCGTTTGTGTTGGGAAGCAAAATCATCATCACCATCATCATCATCACAGCAATAATAATACAGTCGTGGTAGCCTGAGCCAGGCCTGTTTTTGGAGGTGGGGTCTCACGATGCAGTTCAGTTCAGGCTGGCCTTGAACGAGTGATGATCCTCCTGCCTCAGCCTCCCACATGCTAGGCTGACAGGTGTATCCCACCACACCCTGCAAATCAGACTCTGAAAAGTTCTGCAAGTTGGACAAGGAGGGCGGTCATTCTCCTGGGTACCACGGGACAGGGAGGAGAACATGGCCGTCTCCTGTGGCCAGAAGGTGACCATGCCGCTCTCATCAGAGAGGCACTGCCGGCCCCTGCACAGCCTCATGGTTCAGAGCCAGAGGAAGGGCAGAGGGGTCACGGCTGACTGTGAAAGATGCAGCCCCTGTATTGTTCTAAGGCCCCAAACTCACTTCCTTTGCCCAAGTATACGTTCGTAGCTTTTCAGATTGGAAAGAATTAAAAAAATAGATTTCTTTTAACAGTGCAGGAAATGGTGGTGCACACCTCAGGAGGCTGAGGCAGGAGGATCATCACTGAGTTGAGGCCTGCCTGAGCTGCATAGTGAGTTGAAGGTCAGCCTGAACTACATAGAGAGATACTGTTTCTGAAAAAAACAACAAAAAAGAAAACAAAGTGCTTTGGATTAGGCTCCTCCCCACCCCGCGGCCCCGCCGCGCCGCCCCGCCCCGCCAAGGCTTCCCTGAGTCACAAATCACAGGCAGAAACTACTCTTCCTTCACTCCTGGCTGAAGAGAAGGCAAAAGGCTTCAGCAGCGGGGAGTGCAGGGGCCCAGACGCCCAGATGTGGCCCTCGTTATCCTGGAAAGTCACTTGGGTCCCCCTAGTAACCAGGGCAACCGCCCACTGATCTCATTTCAGGAGGGCAGCTGCCTCCTGTTCCCAGCAGGTCTGAGACCGGGTCCCCGGCCGGCAATCACAGGGGCAGGGCGTTTTCTGGTGTTTTCCTTCTCGGTGCGGGGGCCTCTGAGCTCGGGGCCTTCCCAGGTCAACACCAGCAACCAGTAAGCAGGGTCTCCGTGGACAGAACCTCCGGCCCTTTTAAACCATGCAGCGCTTCTGCTGGGGGAGCTGTTGGCTGTCGCAGAAAGGAATGGAGGGGACCGTCCCTGCGGAACAAAGGCAAGTTCTGCCTCTTTAAATAACTCCAGGCAGCTTGACATCTCTGTCAACAGAAGGGACAAAGATATTGTGTGCTGGGGAAAGAAAGGAAAGGACTTTTCTCTTGAAAAGAAGGCAGATGGTATCACCACGCACTGCAGAGGCCTAAGGAACCTGGGAACAGGGAGACATTGCTTTGAGGTGCTGGCCCCTGAGGAAGCTGCCCAGTGAAATGGGCAGTCCTCCTGCCCCTGTGTGGCAAGCCACACCACTGCTGCCCTGGGGAATCTGTGAAGCAAGCTTTCGAAGTCCTCGGATCAGTGGATCAGAAAGATGAACACTTGGTAGAGATCCTCCTGCCTCAGCCTCCCGGGTTCTGGAACGTGTGCACCATCACACCCGGCACTTTTACAGTCTGGTTGGAGAGATGCCATAGATGCAGGTGACAGATTAGATTGGTCACATTTAACCATGTCAATCCAGAAAAGCAACCCGGTGTACCAGCGCTGGAGGCAGGTCAGGGAAATATCACTGTGGCCCAGTGAATGAAAGGGAAGAATTCACTGGAATTATCTTTTTCTCTGGCCCTCAAATGCTTTGGGAAGAATCTGAATAAACAGCCTGACGAGGTGGTGTATGCGTATAATTCCAGCACTTGGGAGGCTGAGGCAGGAGGATTGCCTTGAGTTTGATGCCAGCCTGGGCTACACAGTGAGTCCAAGGCCAGCCTGAACTGCACAGTGAGACCCTGTCTCAAAAAAAAATTTTTTTTTGAATACATATTTGGAGGGGACTTGGCTGGGACAGATGGTATATGATAGTGCTGTTAGAGATTAGGCTGGAAAGAGAATATGGGTCCTAATTTGGAAGATCTGAGATCAGGCAAAGCAGTCTGAACTTTCTCCTCAAGGCAACAGGCAACCTACTGGGGCAGGAAAAATGAACTCAAGCTTGTAACCTGCTTACCCCAAAGAGCAATGATTAATATTCCTGACACGGTGTTGGTAGGGTGAGTCAGTTATGAAGTGAGTTTGTACAAGTGGCTACTTTTCTGAGGTTGAAGTAAGGGTTGAATTGTCAAGGATTTCAAATTACTAAGTGGGAGGGAAATTTCTCAATAGGAACAGACACTGAGGACAACCCCAGCAGCTGCCAGGTCTGGCACAAACCACTGGAGCTGCTGGATTTCCCATGAGAAAGCCTTAGACACTTGCTTGGCCACCCCACCCCCACCTTTTTTTCCCCAGATAAGGTGTTGCTATGTGGCCCAGGCTGGTCTCCAACTCATTGCGCTCCTCCTGCCTCAGCCTCCTGAGAGCTGGGATGACAGGTGTGCACCACCATGGCTGACCTCATGGCATTTTTACGGCACAGCCACAAAACTTCCGCTTGAGACTGGACGTTAGTTAACCTGTTACTTGTTTAATTAACCTATGCCCCGACATCCCTCCCAAATCTATCTGCCGGAGTAAAACTTCAGCAAGGTACCTCACATTTCTGCAAGAGGCACCTGCCGTGCTGGGTTATTTGGGATTTTCTCTGCACTCCGGAGGCCGGACTTGGGAAATGTATGCTTCGGTCAATACTCTATTAAGCAGGAAGCTCAGGAAGCAGGACTGGTAAGGTAATGACACTTTCTGGGGAATGGAGAGTTCTGTGGCTAAAATTCAGTCTGTTTCCTTCTCCTTTGTAGCTGCTGGTTATTAAAAAAGGTCCGAGTCTACTTTTTTCTGCCCTTGACTGTGATGAAATGAATTCTTGCTGAAGAGGATTCAGGGAGGCCACAGAGGAAAACCGCGGCCATCAGTAACCACAGGCCGGGGCTGGAAAACAGGACGGAAAAGGAGAAGGACATAGGTCAGCCACTGTTGACCACGGGGCCACAGGCACCGCGGAGCCGGTCGCCACCCTGTCCCTCACTCCGCCGTCACCAGCCTCCTCCCCTCATAGGACACGGGTCAGAGTCACCACACAATCTTCCTTTCTTGCCTTATCCTTCCCTGGCCTTCAGGAAGAAAAGACAGATGCTGGGGGAAATCTTAAGGAGATGCTTTGTTTAATTTAGTTTAGTTCAGTTTATGGTTTAGTTTAGTTTATTAAGACAGGGTCTCACTATAGCCCAGGCTGGCCTCGAAATCCTGGAGATTCTCCTGCCTCAGCCTCCTGAATGCTGGGATTACAGACATGTGCCACCATGCCCTGCTGAGGGCACTTGTTTTACGCGGTGACTTTCAGGAGAGGTGCTGGGGTTCTAGACACCTTGGGTCAAATGGTGAACTAGCAAAAATACAATGCTGGGAGCAGAAAGGTTCATTTCCTGTCCTAAATTTGCTACTGAGGTCTGGGTAGCCTTGGGCTCATGGTGTCTTCTCCATAGAGCTCAGGGCCCGGCTGGGGGAAAGGAGGACTGCACTGGGGTCTGCGAGGTCCCCTCCATATAGCTGGGACACTGGGACGCAAGTCACACTTCTCTGCTCTCTTCAAGGAAGCACAGAGTGAAGAAAACAAAACACAACTGGGATCCGCGGTCAGCCGCGAGCCCCAGGTCCCCTGCTCAGTCGGGATGTAAACCCCACGCTGCTGCCATGGTGGGGGGTCCCGGCCTGGGGGAGCCCTAGCTGGGTCGGCACAGGACGCCCCAATCGTCCTCTGGTCTCCACACCCAGGTGCTGCTGGTCCGCGCCCCGCAATTCCCCTCCTTGGGCCACCATCCTGCGGGCCGGATCCGCACCCCAGGCCGCACCCCTCCCCTGGACTGAAGGTCTCACGGAGCTCTGAGGCGCGGCTGGCCTCCCCAGGAAGTATGTGCTCTGCGTCCCCAGCTGCAGGACAATAGCGGCCGTTTATAACTGCGGGCAGGAGGACATCTGGTTTGAATCACACACACACACGCACACACACACGCCCAGGAAGACACGGCACGGCCCAGCGTCCTCCGTCAGGAGTACGCGCCAACCTTTCCATTCAGGGGCCCTGGGAACCCAGCAGCCGCAGACCTCCTCTGAGCTACACCGCGAGCTCTGAAGCTAGGGAATCCGAGAGGGTGAGTAACTGGCCGAAGGTCACACAGCACAGCAGGACAGGAACCCCGGCTTCGGAGCTGTGGCCTCCCCAGGTTCCCCACACTCTCTGGTCCTCAGAAGGTCAGAGGGCACGGGGTCCCCCGGACCCATGGGCTGGGCCACATGCCTGAGGTGGACGTGGCAGGTGGGCGCAGGGGAGCTGGCGCTGGCTGAGGAGGAGGGTCAGGGACAGAGGCGAAGTGACCCACTGGTCTCGGGACCATACTTGCTGCTCAGCGCCAGCGGCCTGGAAAACCCCGGAGGCCTGGCTGGCTTCCACACTCTGCCTCTGGTCCCACCCGCACTCACATTTTTTCTTCCAAGCATGTGTATGTGTGTGTGTTTTACTAGGACTTGAACCCAGGGCCTTCAGACTAAGCTTCAACCCTAGCCAGTGGAGGTGGGGGATGAGAGACAGGGTCTATGTAGCCCAGGCTGGTGTCAAACTCACGGCAATCCTCCTGCCTCAGCCTCCTGAGTGCTGGGATTAGTGGCATGCACCACCACACCCGGCCCCAGTGATTTTTATATTTATTTTTATTTTGAGACAGAGTCAGCTAATTGCCCAGGCTGGGCTTGAACTTGCCATCATCCTCCTGCCTCAGCCTCCCAGAGTGCTGGGCTTCCAAGTGGGCACCACTCCTCCTCGTGCCATCCGGCTCTCCTGCTGGCCAGGGCCTCCTGTTAGGGTTGCTTCCCCACGGCCCCTGGGGCACTGGGTGAAGGCACAGAGCCCCCCGCCTTGCCTGTCCTTCTTTGGGGATCACTTCCATCCAGGGCCCTGGGGAAGAGCAGCGTCCCTGCTCTCTGCCCCTGCCAGCCTCCCCCTGCCCCGCGAGCAGCAGCTCCATTAGAGCCAAGCACACCCTGCCCCGCGATGACGGCAGCCCCGCTGCGAGCCTTCCCTGGCTCTCCCTGCCCACCCCGCCCCGACCTTTCTAACTGCGGGGCTGAGAAGCGGAGCGAACTCACAGTTCCTCCGACCCAGCGCCGCATGAACGGTGAGTGGTGTCGGGTTCAAATCTCCCTGCTGCACTTTGGAGGTCTATGACCCTGTCGGGTTGTCGCCTCGCTTTCCTGTGGAAGACACTCGCTACTGAGAACCTCACTGGTGACGTCCTTGGCATCGGAGACTCAGCAGAGAATGCAAACAAGGTCTGCACATGGTGGAACTTAGATGTTATAAGTGGGAGACAGACGAGAAACAGATCCATCAGGTGCTGATGAATGTGACAAGGGAGAACGCTGCAGGGCGGAGGGACGGCCGACCGGAGCTCCCCTCGGAAGTGAGGGAGGGCACTACATGGTCAGCTGGCTGAGCGCATTTCTGGCAGCGGGTATGGCAAGTGCAAAGGCCCTGAGGCAGGAAGTCCGGGAGTCTGGTGGCACAGAGTGAAGACACAACGGTAGATGGGGTCAGGGAGGACATGCAGGACACACGTCCAGCAGCCCCTGCAGGTCAGGGCACGGGGCTGGAATTTGGGTCTAGATGACAGGCAGTGTCACTGGGGAGTCTAGAGCGCAGGCTGACAAGATGCCACTTATAACACTGAAAAGGGCAGGGCTAAGGGGAGAGGTGGTGATTTCACCCATCAGGCTGTGCAGTGGGAGTGGATGGATCCTGGGTGCGCTTTGGGGTGCCGGGGCACCCACACAGGAATCAGGGTGATGTCTGCACTTCCGGCTGAGCCGGCGTGTTTGGGAGGCAGCTGGAGAGCAGCCATGCTGAGCCCGCCACCCACAGAGGTGGGAGGCCGTCGTGTGCTGGGGCCGGCAAGGGGACCAGCACGAACAGAGGCGAGGAGACAGGACGGTACTGGGGAAGTCTGCACAAAGGGAGGGCACAAACCCCAGAGCACAAACACCAGAGGAGTGCGGCGAGAGGAAAACTTAGACTGGCTGTTTGGATCTGAGCCTGCAGGCCTTAATGGGGGATAAAAAAAGTGCCAAAAGCTCCAGGTTAAGAGAAGTTACAACTTTATCACTAAATGGAGCAGAGGTTCCAGGCAGCCAAGGCAAAAAGTGAAACACGAAAAGGAAAAACTGCCTCCCTCGTGACAAAAGGCTCAGAGCATGCCCTCCGGAGCCCCGCCCGAGGCTGGATCAGGGCTCTGCCTCTTACCAGCTGTCCATGCTGCTTTGGCAAATTGGTTGGAATCAGTGTAATTCAGTAAAATAGGACAAATACCGGTGTCCACTTCACGAGGGTGCTGTAGGAATGAAACCAGCTGATACTTAGGAGGCGCTGAGAGCCTAGTGTAGGAACTGCCAACAAAAGTTAGAAACCCTTTCGTCACTACTTTCCCTGGCTGAATTCTTATGTAGCCCCATGCACCACCAAGCCCGGCATTCCCTGGTTGAATTCTGAGATGCATTTCCAAGAAAGACCCTCAAGGTCTTTCTTGCTCCCTAGCGGACAGCACTAGTGATAAACTAGATGCAGCCACAGCTGCGTCTCAGGGTGACTGTGGCCAGACTCCTGGATAGTGGCCGGTCAGGGAGTGTGCTCGCCAGGGAGCAGGCACGGCCAGGCCCTAGCTTCCTAGCCGCCGCTGGGCCAGAGCAGGGTGGAGAAAGGAAGGCGTCCCCTCCCCGGTCAGGTCGCCCTCTGGCCTGGCTCTGTGAATGTGCTGTTTCCTGTTTCCTGACACTCTTCAGCATACTCATGCTATTTCTCATATTGTCCCCCTGCCCGGAACACTTCCTTCCAGAACCCTCCTGGCAGACTCCTATGCGGCCTTCAAAACTCCTTTCCAGAACAACTGCTCCTTTCTGCAGCGTCCCAGGCCTCACCCGGCTGGCTCTGCCCTGCTTGGGAAACCTTGCAGCTCCTTCTGTGGGATTTGGGGTGGTGACAATTATGGTGATGGTGATGGTAGCTTACCCTGACACTTTGTGAATTGCTTTACACACATTGTTTCTATTAGGGTTTTGTTTTTGTTTTTGTTTTGTTTTTGCGATAGGGTCTCCTTTTGTAACTCAGGCTGGCCCTGAACTCACTATGCAGCCCAGGCTGG
The DNA here is from genome assembly GCA_004363535.1 of Dasyprocta punctata. Classification (NCBI taxonomy): domain Eukaryota; kingdom Metazoa; phylum Chordata; class Mammalia; order Rodentia; family Dasyproctidae; genus Dasyprocta; species Dasyprocta punctata. The sequence goes on from RJWM01005605.1 coordinate 87,918, forward strand.
TCTCAAACTCGTGGCAATCCTCCTGCCTCAGCCTCCCAAATGCTGGGATTATAGGCATGCGCCACTACGCCTGATTTATTTCTATTAATTTTTACAACAAGCCCATAAGGCAGCTGTACCCCTGACCGAGGGACTGGAAACTGGCATAAAACATCAAAAAAGTTTGTGTAGGAGCCCACACCACTGCACTGACCGCCGCCAGTACCAAATGTGGTGCGTGCTGAGGACCCAGCTCCTCACACAAAGCAAGAGGGAGTCATCAGCGCGCCCACTTTACAGACAAGGAAACTGAGGCTCGGAGCTGGTAGGGCGCCGAGCCCAGGTTTCACTCTCCAACCTCTCCATACTTCCGTCCCCGCTGTCCCAGTAGCGTCTCCCTGCCCCTACTCCGCATCCCCGCCCCTTCGTACGGCGCAGGCGCACAGTAGGCCTACAGGAAACGATTGCTGAATGCCGCGAACTGCACCCGGGTGCGGGTGGTCCGCAAAAATGTGCCACGACGCGCGCGCTTCCGGCGGAACGCAGTTTCCAGCCCGGCCCGGAGAAGCCGCTATTTTTGGACAGCCCTGCACAAATGTTGTGTGGGCTTCCTTTCTGCTACTAAATGTCACCGCTCTGCTTTCCTCCCTCATTCTCCTGCCCGGCTGGGGAGAATTACGCAAGCGAAGCCCAGGAGTGAGTCACAGCCCGAGCCGCCAAAGTGTCCGCAACTGCCGCGGTGAGGGACAGTCCCCCGCCTGGCAGCTGTGGGCGCTTTTATAGCCTTTTCTTTTCTTTTTTTCTTTTCCTTTCCTTTTGCTTTTCACCCTTCCTCCCTGCCTCCCTTCTTGCCTTCTACTCTCCTTCCTCTCTTTAGTTTCTTTCTTTTTATGTTTGTTTTGAGACAGAGTCTCACTATGTAGCCCAAACTGGCCTCCAACTTGTGGAGATCCTCCTGCTTCAGCCTCCTGAGTGCAGGGATTACAGGTGTGTACCAGCATGCTGACATCTTTCGTCCTTCTTTCATTTCTTTTTGTTCTTTTTAATTTCCTTTTTTTTTTTTGGAGGTGACAGGCTACAGAATACAGCAGATCTTCAAAACCTGCGCCAGTCTCTGGAGCTCAGGGCCACCCTGCCAGGTCCCACAGGGACGGTATCATGAGGGGCTGGCCCACAGCGGACCAGGACATCTCTGCAGGGTGGATAGAGACCTCTCCTACTAGGCCAGCTGCTGCCACCCTGCCCCCAGCCCACTGGGCCAAAAAAGCAGAATTGGGCCTCCGCATCCCGAATGGAGGCCGTGTGCTTTACAGCCTCCGCCCCGCTGTTTGCGGGGCTCCTCGGGTGGACCCTTTACTCCCACCATGCACCGGTGGCCTCCCGCGCAGCTCTGGGGCTACCCCGGCCCTTCCAGAACGTGTAGGCTGCTCTGGCCAGCACGCGTTCTGGGCCACCCGAGTGGGCACGGCCCTGAGCTGGGGACAGTGGCCCGTGGGTCACCTTCTGTGCCCCAGGTATGGTGCTGGGCAGCAGGCACGAAAGCGGGTTGGCTGTCCTGCTCTGTAACGATTTTTTTGTTGTTGTTGTCTTTTTGAGACAGGGTCTCGCTATGTAGTTCAGGCTGGCCTTGAGCCCATTTTGTAACCCAGGCTGGTCTCAAACTCACAACGATCCTCCAGCCTCAGCTTCCCAAGAGCTGGGGTTACAGGCATGCGCCAGCTGTGACGATTTTTAAAATTTAAAATATTCATCATATTTTTTCACGTACCTGGTATGTAGTCTTCTTCGTTCTGCTCCGCTTTCGAGTCCTGAGACGTTTCCTGGTGGCCTTCCTGCAGCTCATCCTTGGGGCCTGGTCTCTCTTCTGCCCGCTGCCGCGTGTCCTTGTGTGCCTCTCGCGAGAGCAGACACCGCAGTCCAGAAGGACGCGCCTGCGCGGCCCCAGTGGGCCGTGTGGCGAGACAAGGCGCATGCGCAGAGTGAATGCTGGGACTTAGGAGCCGCTCTGGAAGGCGCAGGTGTCCCCTATAGAAATGCCAGCGGATCCCCAAAGTTGTGGATGTCCTCAGGCCTTCCGGGGCTTCAGGCTTCATTCTGGAGACTTCTGAGGGATTTTTCACAGAGATGCAGCATGCCGAGTTGCGTTTTTAAAGGATGACTCTGGCTCCCTGTGGACTGGCCGCAGGTCGGCCCAGGACAGCGCAGGACGTTTGTCCCCACTGTGACCGCATCACCCCACCAAGTACCCCAGTGGGAGGCGCTTCGGCCCCTCTTCTGCCACCCCACCCTCAGAAGGAAGCTACACCTCCAATCTCTTGTGTAACCGTTTGGAAAACTGAGGCGGACCATCAGGTTGTGGCTTTCCCAGAGTCACACAGACTACTGGTGACAGAACAAGGACAGACCCCCAAATCTCTGGACCACCCCCACTACCACCCCAGTCGGCATTTCGTCCAGGCTTCCAGAACCTTGCCGGGGATCACAACTGAAGTCCTGCTGCGAGTCCAGCTGTGCGGGGACCTGGGAGTGACACTGAGTGACCAGGGATGAGACTGAAGCTAATCGGTCGATCTAGGGATCTGTCATTGGTTTCAGTGCCAGGAATAGGTGGCAGGATGGCTTCTGGGGACGGTGACAACTCCCTTTGAGCTCCCCAGAGTTGGCAAGGCCCTGCGATGTCCAGGAAACCAGGTGGCAGGC
>RJWM01005606.1:0-90529 GCA_004363535.1 Dasyprocta punctata
TCTTACATGTCTATATCTGTCAATATCCCCAACCCCTAGGAAGGTAATGATATGCAATATTGTAACTACTGCCAAACTTCAACCTCCTCAGTGTGTAAACCTACAATGTTATCATATCAGATCTGTTGTTGTTGTTTGTCTGTCTTTTTTGACTTTTATTTCTAGCTTCTGTATCTATTTTCTCTTAAATAAAAAAAAAAAAGAAAATACCATTTGAATATCTCAAAGATCTAGAGAAATCATTCCTAAAATTTATCTGGAACCAGAAGAGACTTAGAATAGCAAAGGCAATTCTGGGCAACAAAGTGAAGGCAAGAGGCATCACAATCCCTGACTTGAAGTTATACTACAAAGCTACTGTGATAAAATCAACATGGTACTGGAGTAAAAACAGATCTGAAGATCAATGGAATAGATTGGAAGATATAACCACAACTACAAACAAACTCGGTCACCTTATCTTTGACAAAGGGGCCAAACATGCTCACTGGAAGAAAGATAGCCTCTATTGTAAGTAGTGCTGGAAAAACTGGCGTTTCATTTGTTGAAAACTAAAACTAGATCCATACCTATCACCATGCACTAAACTAAAGTCAAAATGGATCAAAGATCTAAATATTAAAATAGAAACACTAAATGTGCCGGAAGACAAAGTAGGTAGAAATCTTGAAGATAAAGGGATAGGCAGAGAATTCATGAACAAAAATCAAACTGCACAGAAAATGCTTCCCAGAATCAACAACTGGATCTCATCTTATTAAAAAGTTTTTGCATGTCAAAAGAAATCTCCAACAGAGTGAAAAGAAAACTATGAATTGGGAAAAAAATCTTAGTCAATTGTCCCTCAGACAAAAGACTTCTATCTAGAACATAAAAAGAATTTTAAAAAATCAGGCCCCCTTAATTCAAAGACTCAATCCAAAAATGAGCATCTGAGATGAATACACACTTCTCAGCTGAACAAATACAAATGGCAAATAAATACACGAAAACATGTTCAGCATCATTGGTCATTAGAGAAATGCAAATTAAAACAACACTGAGATTCCACCTTCTAGTCAAATGGGACCTCCATTTGACCAATCTATTCCACTTCTGGGAATATTCCCAGGAGAATTGAAATCATCTCACTCCAGAAAGACTGAATGCAGGGGTGAATGAGCGAGTTCCTCAGTGGGGGTGATGCAGACAGGCTTTGCCCTTCATCGCCTTGAGGACAGCCCAGTGTGCCTCAAGTCTTACTTATAACTAAGCACACTACTCTGACTCTACTGTGCTACTAAAGGCCCTGCTTCCTAGACATGGATGGGGACTCAGACCTCAGTTTTCTCTGCTTTCCGAAGTATTTGTTATACTTCAGGTCACTGATTTTGCAAACAGTAAATGCTTTATATAATTTTTAATTAACTAATGAAAAAGAATTCCCTAAAAATGGAAAGAAATAAAAAGAATCTGACCACACATAGGAGACTTATTTCAAATAATTTTAAACCACAATATTTTCACTATAATATGTCCTTAACGGGACTCCATCCTGTGGACCAAAATGAACCACAGAAATATCAAATTTTACTCTAGATAATGGTATTAGTGCAGGTCGTAAAGTTTATTTTTGTTATTAAGAAAACAGAAAATAGGACAAAACAATAGATATGTCTCATATTGTTAGGAAGGAACCAAGAGTTTCAGGGCAAGGAGATAAAATATATAAATTACAAAATCAGAAAGTTTAACTACTATCCTGTAATTCTTACTTGGAATTGGAAATATCTATATTAACTCATGACTTATTTTTAGTTTTCTAAAAAATGGTATTTCCTACTTAGGTCCACTGAAAAGATTTAGAATCAGCAATAACTTAATAACAACAAATACCCCTCGTTCCCTGGTAGTAGTCACTAGATGCCATTTCCCACTAAAAGGAACAAGGACTCTTTGAGCTGGAACATCTTGCCATGCCAAAAAGCAAAAGAACTGTCAAGATTACTGTGGCCATAAAATGATGTGGTTGCCAACTTCAAGGGGATCCCATTGACCAAAGATGAAGCAGTTTGACATTTTAAAAGATTTCTGCAAAAGACTGAATATGATAAATGCATAAACTCTGGGTTTATGATAAAACTCCATACATCCTTTTATATATACCTCCCTACCACCACTCAATAGCTAAAGTCTATTGCTGGAGCTATCTGATGCTGGAGTATCAATTCAACACACTAAAAATCAAGAAAGGAATGAGCAATTATCCTGCCTTTCTTAAACAGCAAATAGCTGCTATTTGATCCCAGAAGAAAGATTACTAGTAAATGCAGACAGAATGACAGAACTGGGAAATTACCAATTTGCAAGCCATAAAGAAATAATGGTTCAAGGGAAGAGTCAAAAATGGCTTCTAAAGCCATTTGTTAAAAGTTAGCAAGGAATTTTATAAGATATGGATAGTGTTGATGCCACCTGTGTTAGTCCATTTCTTGTTGCCAAAACAAAATGCCTTAGACTGGGTGCTGTATAAAGAGTAGAGATTTATTTGGCTCACAGTTTGGGATGCTGAAGGTTCAAGGGTGAGGAGCACCATTGGTTTGCCACTTGATATGAACCTCTTGGCTGTATCATATCACAGTAGATACCCTCATGATGAGAGTGTGTGTGAAAAAGAGAGATCTCATGCCAAAGCAAGACACTAGAGAGTGATTCACAGGTCAGGCTTGTTCTTTAACAACAACTCATTTGAGAACCAACCAGGGTTCCTTGAGAACTATCTTAATCCCATCTGAGTACACACCCCAATGACCTAACTATCTCCCACTAAACACTACCTCAACAACACCACACTGAAGGTCAAGCCTACACGTGTTAGGAGACAAACTACATCTAAGTCACCTGAACCCAAAAATCAAGTTCAGATCTGCCAGATATTATGTGCATATTGATATGGTATGTGGGAAGTATATGATATCATTTATGTAGTACTATTACAGAGTATTATTCTCCTACTACTCCACTCCCCACTATTTCCCTAGCAAGCAACCTAGATCTAGATCTAATTTCCACTTCACAGAAAATATGAGACTTAGAGGAGCAATACTAATAATTAATTAAAAATATTAAGTGTATGGGAAGGTCTGTAGTTCAATAGATACTGTTTAGCTAGAAATAAATAGTGCTTTTTTTAAAATAAAGAAAGAAGTAGAACCATATAGCTGAAAAGAGATTTAAAAGACATTAACTTTGGTGGCTCCTGTTGAACGTTCCAGGAATTTATTATACTATTCTTTTTACTTTCTTTGTAAGGTTTGGAGTTTTTTCAATTTTTTAAAGAATGCCAAAGACATGTAAGCTAAGTGCAGGGGTGGGTCTTGTTTGGGTACTTCTTTGACCTAACCAGTTTAAAAGAATTTATGGAAGACAACTATGGAAAGAAACACAAGAATTTTCTCGTAAATATTGTTAGTTTTGTTTGAGGCAATAATTGTACTATGCCTATGTTTTGCAAAAGCCCTTATTTATTAAAAATACACAATTAAGTAGTAAAAAAGGAAAAATATTGACATCGTAATAAGCCCAGGTGTACAGGGGAAGGAACATATCGCATGTTGGTGTATGTGAGGGCTTAGGCTCTACCCCTGGTGCCACTGCCAACTGGGAGAACATGAATGAGTTTCTTGGTCTCTCCTAGTCTCAGTCTTCTGTCTTACAAGATGTGATAATTAAGTAAAAGAATGTTTGTGCCAGTGCTTGACGTATAATAGATATTTAACAAACCTGGTTGCTTCAAGTTGGCAAGGATATCTTTTAGGTGAGGGGCAACGTGGCTGGGTGATGACAGTCTAAAGAAAAGCATCTGGGAAGAATGGCAGGGCAGCTCCATCTAGGAGCTGGAATGGATTGGCGAGAGATCAGCAGGGCCTGATGAAGGACTTCGAACACAGCGTGAGGGCTCCTTACTCCACACCAAAGGGCAAGCGGCAAATCTCCGCCAGAAGAAGCCCGGCAGAAGCATTCACCCTGCTGGGATTAAGGTAGCTGGTGTGGTGGGGTTGTCTGCCCAGCACCCCTAATCTCTTTCTCCCCGGAAACCCGCACGTATTTAGCACCTCACCTAGTTCAGAGCCTTTACCCCGAAATCGACTGTCCAAACTCAAATCCCAGTTCCACCACTTAATAGGTTTGCCCTTTCTAAGCCTCAGTTTTCTCATCTGCTTTTTAAAAATTATATTGAGTATCTCTGACCTGCAGAGTTGTTTGGAACATCAAATCCACAAAAAGCACTTTGCAGAGAGCCTGAAACATCATAAACATGTAATAAAATGATTTATATTAGCATTATCTTTGTCATCACCACCACCGCCGCAGAGATTTTACAGTCCCAGAATATTTTTATATAATAATAATAATAATAATAATAAATCTTACAAATGGTTTGTTTTCTATCTGGAGTTGCACATGTATGTAAGAGCTAACTTGAACTATAGAGATCTTCCAATATCTACTCACATTTTTGGAGAAACATTAAAGAGATTCCAACCCATATTCCACTGCAGTACCTCACAAACCTCCACCTGTTTCCCTCTGCCTCAGCATGTGTGGAGTCTCTTCCAAGCAACCCGTCATCCACTTCTCCACCACACCTGCTCTGCTTGTCACCTGCCTTCTTTCTTCCCTCTCACTTCTGACCTCTTTTGTAACCTCTGTACGCCCTCCCATCCAGTCTCTGTCTCTTTTTATCCAAGCCCCACTCATGAAAGATATAGAACAAGGCTGGTTGGTGCAGAGGATTTTTTCAGGGGCAAAAGCCTGGGAGGTTCCCTAATGAATAAAAATAATAGAAATAATGTCAGTAACCATATATGTAATACCCTAACACGTACACATATATACACATGCACAAGCACACACATGTGAAAGTAATTGTATAATCACATTTATTAGTCCAATTTAATGCTCAGTGGATCATGACAACCTTTTGGGAAGGGGAAATAGGAAAGAAAACAAAAGGAAATATTGATAGATTAATAAATGTTGGCTCCCAAAAACTTGTAACACGATTGCCCTGGGACCATGATTAATTGGTCCAGGGTGGGCATTCGATCCCAGCATCCATCAAGGGCTTCCATGACCCTTAGACTTAGGACCAAGAGCAAGTAAAGTCTAGAGGATTTATTCAGGTGCTTAGAGCAGGTAGTTCATTCTGGTTTTCCCTTGGTTTCCTTGTCAAGAGTCAGGGCTGCAGAGCTGGGCTCAGGCCTTTTCCCTCCATCTAAATTCCAGCTGTAAGACGTCCTGTCTGTTTCCTCCCTGCCTGTGGCAAGTGGCTGCGGTAAGCTCCTTGCTCCTCCCTTTTCTACGAAACCAGACTCTGAGGTTTCCTTCCTAGCTGATGCCTTGGCATATTCACAGAGGGACAGAGCTGCATGTACAGCCAAGAACTGCATCTGAACCCTAACAGAGTTGTCACACACGTGGCCTCCTGAGCTTGCTGCCCATGCCAAACCTGGGGAACTTCCTAGGGAGACCTCCATAGCTGCTCCTACAGCTCTGATTGTCCCGTTTGCATGCATGATTCAAGAGCTGCAATGAGAAGCTCACCTTTCAAGTAGCTTCCAGGAATTTCTATCTTTAGTTCACTCTGAGGCATGTAGTAGTAGTCACTCATACCTATACGTGTTACTAATAATTATAGCTTCCATACAGAGAAAATTAGCTTGGCACTATGGTTCTATTTGAAGATTCCATCAAACAGTACTCACTTGACTCTACTCAACAATCAGGAATAATAAGAAAAAAACAATGTGACCAGATGTGTTTTTAAGTTTTATGGTGTTTTTTTTTTTAAATAGGTGGATTTTTGAAATACAGAGACTTTTTTTAGAGCAGTTTTGCATTCATAGCAGAATTAAGCAGAAAATTTCCTTCATGCCTTATTATGACTTGATAGCTCATTTCTTTTCGTTGCTAACTATCTCACAATTTATTTACCCATACACCTACTGAAGGACATCTTGGCAGCTTCGGAATTCTGATAATTATGAATAAAGCCATCTGTGGGCAAGTTTGTGGATAAATATATATTTTCAACTCATTTGAGTAGATACTAAGAAGGGCAGTTGTGGGGCTGTACGGTGAGAGTCTCTTTAGCTTAATGAGGGCTTTTATCCACATTATCTGATTTTGTCTTCAGAGACTTGTCTCAAGCTATAGGCTGGGATATGAAGCTTCTGAATTGGAAGAGAACTTCTCCCTCCCCACTGCTAGATTCCAGCCCCTGGCAGATCTTGGCCCTTTCCGGCTCAAGGGCTTTGCTGGAAGCAACTCCTTCCCGTTGCCCGCTTGCTTCTTCCCCTACAGGCAACACCAAAGGGTCCTAGAGCTGCCCTGCTCCGTGGGTGCTCAGGGCAAGAAACCCTGCAAGGCTGACAGAAGCTGAACAGTGGGACAGGGTTCTGGTGACACTGTTCTGCTCGCTAGAGATGGCAACAGGAAGGAAGTTTGAGCCTTAGATCTTCCTTCAAGGACAAGAAACCTACGGCAGTGAACTATTAGTTGTCTTCTGAGTTTCTTCCTTTAAAAAAAAAAGATTCTTTCAAACTCTGTTCTTTTAGTAATTATTCATTTAAAATAATTTCTTCAGAATTGCCTGTTTATTCTCCTCTAAATGTAGTACTTTGTGTTTCCTGTACAGTCCGTCCTCTGCATGGGAGATGGAGAAACCTTGCTAATAGGGACTATGGACATTTGGCTGTTCTCTTCTTTTTTTCTTTTTTCTTTTTTTTAACATGAGAAAATGAAGCACTCAGAACTTAGAATATTTTCTTTTTCAGGAAGGTAGATGAGCAATTGCCAGTGGTATGATTAGGATTTTCTTTTCACAATTTTGACTGAGATCAATTTATTCAGCCTGAGTAGCTGTAAGCAAACAGGAAGGAGGGAGGAGAGGCAGAAGGCCAGAGCCTTTTATTTCTAGCCCACATCTTGACTTTTATTCCATACAATAAGGAGACGACACAAAAGCAAGGGACAAAGTGACTTTTTAAACTTCAAGCATCGGGTGCACCTGGATCCCACGGGGACGGAAGCCACTGTGCTTGGGGCCCTCCCATCTCCCAGACCTTGTCCTCTTACCTTTGGCTGCTGTCTCTTCCTATTGGTCATTCCCAAGTTATATCCTTTATAATAAAACTACAGTTGTATTTTTTTAAAAGAAACTAACAGCCAAGCATGAGAAACTGTTGATCACATGTGAGGATGGACTCCTTCGATACAGTGTACCTTGGAGAAGCTATTCCAGTGATTCAGAACTCTCAGGTAGCTAAGGGGTGAACCAGAAAGGGAGGCCAGTGACATTGGGTGGCCTGACTCTGACAACCCCACCAGTCACCGTGACAGCACATCCTTCCGGCACGTAGATGTGGTCCTCAGCCTGCACCCCAGAAGCAGCGAGTATTGCTTTTCTAACAACATGGATTCCACAGGACCAGTGCTGTCAGTGTTTCTGTGCCAGAGAGAGCAGAATTCCCTGTGTCTGGGGACAAAGGAAGGCCTTTGTGGAAGGAACCAAGGGGCATGGGACTGGTAGGGCTTTAGGGTGAAAGTCGCTGCTCCATAGGGCTGTAGTGTGCAGAACTGCTGTAGAGGAGAGGAGAGGTCTTGACATATGCTGGGTTAGGACACATCATGGGGTGCACAGTGCAGGAAAGGATGTGTGGGCTGGAGATCAATCCGAGCTCACAATGGTCTTGGAGAAACATGGGGACTTGAATGAACTAAGACGATGATAGATCCCGTGAAACACTTCATTTGCACTAGGTGAGCAGTTATACCCATTTTAGGCCCAGGAACTATACCACTTGAAAATGCCTTGCTAAAGGTGAAGTGGGATAGGAGCACCAATGCTATTATCACTATCCAAGATGGCTTTTGTGGAAGAAGCATAAGGGGATTTTCTGCTTTTCTTCAGTTTCTTTCTCTCCTTTAATAAAAAGAATGCATTGTATCTGACTATGGCCAGAAATGGAATTTGCTGACCTGAGAATGCTTGCCCTTAACACCCAGTAAATTTTTAAATGCTTTTAAAACCTTTAAAAAATATAAATGATTCTATAAGAGAGGCCTCTAGGATCCTCATATCAATGTATCATCACTTCAATAAATATTTATACGCCCTTATATGAAGTGCACAGCAGCAGCTGGAGTAGGAGTTGAGATACAGCTATGTTGAGTAAGAAAGGACTACACTAGAGGGTGTCGATGCTAGGACACAGGTGGCCCTAACCATGATGAAGCTATCTCTGAGCCTCTCCCACTTCCCCTCCTTTCTGATGCCTCTGAACACACTCCCAGGGTAGACATCATGGACTCTCTCTTTATCCCTCAGCACCTGAAAAGTGGAGATAGTAATAGTGCTGACCTCCCAGTGTGGTAAGAATTCAATAATTTAATACAGACAACATAATTACAACAGCGCCTGACAATAAGTACCTTGTAATGTGAACTATTATAGTCGTCATCCCTTATCCAGGGGATGCCTGAAACCAAGAACAGCATGGAACAATATATACATATGTGTATATATAGGAACTATATGTGAACTATACATATGTTTTTTTCTCTACATACATACAGATCTATGATAAAGTTTAATGTATAAATTACACAGTGAGAAATTAACAGCTTAATGTAGATTCCAGCAACCTCAGCGTGTGATTTTCTCCCAGCTTCCCTTTGGTATATCCAAATTATCAATGTCACTATTCTTGTCTTTAAGGCCATTGTTAAGTAAAACACTGGTTTCTTGAAAATAGCATTGTGATAATGGGATGGCTGATTGGATGACCGAGACACCTACTAACCGGCAGGGAGTGTATGCATTGTGGGTAGAGTGGCAGGCAGGACAGAGTGAGATAGTGTTATAGTTCATCAAGTTGCCCAGAACAGTGCGCAGTCTAAAACTTACGAATTGTTTGTGGCTAGAATTTCCAGGATACTTTTAGACCTGAGTTGACCCAGGATAACTGAAACCTCAGAAAATGAAACTGTGGATAAAGGGAGACTACTGCATTTTATTATTAGTTATTTTTTAATGTCTTACTCTGCCTCATTTATAAATTAAAATTTATCCTAAGTTTGTATCAGGGAAAAAAAACAGTATGTACAGGGTTGAGTACTATTTTTGGGTTCAGTGTCCAGTGGGGGTCTCGGTCTATGTTTCCTTCAGCTAAGAGTGAGGCTATTGAATTATTAATTCAATCTTAGGAGGAAGTAGGGGGAAGTGTCTCCATTCAGACCATTAATCTTGATTCAGACACTGTTCTGTATCTAGTTAGTATAGAAATAACGCGTTAAAAATTGTTTAAAACCAAGTTACAAATTAGGCTATGATTTCCATAATGTAAATATTTGCAGATGTTACGGGCTGGATCACTCCTTTCCTCCCAACATGAACACTAAAGTTCTAACCCTTGTATTTGGAGATAAATCTTGAAGGAGGTATATAAGGTCAAAAAAAGTATTTACTCCAATTTGACCAATATTCAACTAAAAAGGAAAATTCAAACAGTGTAATATATATGCATAGAGAAAAGCTCATATGAGGACATCATGAAGTAAGTCAACAAGAGGCCTCAGGAGAAGCCAAACCTATCAAACCTGCCGCCACCTCAACCTTGGACTTCCAGACTCCAGAACATGAGAAAATAAATTCTTGTTGCTTGAACCACCTAGTCTGGGTGACTTTGTTATTCTCAGGGTGGAGGAATTTCAGCAAATTTCAATTTATTTTGTTTTCTGGCTTTACAAAAAAATCCTTGTTTTGCCAGTACAAAGTTTTACAAAGAACTATAAGACAAAGAAATAACTCCCAGGTTGAGTTCCCTGAGCACATTTAGATGTCAAACTGCTGTCTGCCACCATTATTTTCCCTGGCTTTCTGCAGTTTGTGCTGGGAGACCAGTGCTACCACAGGCCACTGCCAAGGACTAAATGAGTACCCGCACTCATAGGAGTTTACTACCACTGAGCAGGGCTTCTAAAAAGTACAGTATTTCATTCTACAGAAAAGATGGTCTACTTTTACCCAATGAGTATCCAAGTCTTTGCCACAAGGGCCCTACCAGAAGTCTTCCAGAGCCCTCAACTCCTGACACATGTCCCCAGCATGGATTAACATCAGCATAGCCTGTCACTGACATTCCTGAGGCTGACAGCTGAGAATGAGGGCTTTCTTACTTCCCAGCCAAGTATTTGACCTTTACCCCCTCCCAGCAGCGACTCCTGGCTGTGACTGAGTAGGTTGGTTCTATCCCTGACCCATATGATGTGTCCTGTGTTCATGTGTCTCTCTACCACTTGCAGTGTCCCAGTCCAACCAAGAAAACTGAGTGGACCTGGGTAGCTAGCGAGGAACACTGGACACTCCCCACACCCATCTGGCAGAAGACATGGGAATCTCTTAATTGCGGTTCCCTGGAGAAGGGTGCTGGGGAACTGGGGTAAACTGGGCTGGAAGAAAGACTAACTTTACAGTCTCGCTTCTTATTCTCTCCCTTTGTTCTGCCTCCCAAGGAACCTCTCTCAGCTTCTGCTCCTCCCTCCTGACTCACATCTGTTGGATCTGGCAGAGGCTGAAGGCTGGAAGATCCCAGGTTTGAATTTTAGCTCTGTCGCCTTTATGATCATGAGCAAATGAGCGAATCTGTTCTCATGAGCCTACACAATGGTGAGAAGTCTAGTGTCACTTTATGAGATCCTAGTTGAGGATTAAATCAGATAAGGTAAGTAAACGTATAGCACTATGGCTGCAAAACATTTAGTAAATATTAACTTGAATCACTGAGGAGATGTCTTTAATTACTTTCTAGGCAAAAAGAAAGGAGCAGAAGACTCTGGGACAATGTGGGCAGATGGCAGCAGAGGAAGGCTCTGGGGCACCTAGGCTGTGCTCTGGAAGCCAGCAGAGGGACCACTGCTCAGTCGGAGACTGGCAGAAGAAGGGCCGTCCTGGTCTCCTAGCTCTGTGCTGCGTTAGACAGAAAGATCTTGTCGGGCACAGGCAGGTGCTCAGTGAAGTTTTATAGAATAGTGTTGGGGATTTATAAAAGAAACACAGTCTTCTCTCAACTAGGGACAGTATAGTTTTATTATTGAATAAGCATTAAACCAGAATATGATGAAAGGGTTCAGAATATACTGCTCCAAAGTCTGGCAACCTGGCATAAGGATCATTCTGAACTGAAGGTGCTTGAGAAACAGCAGATGCAAGAGAAACTTTCTCTCTCCCATCTCTACTGGGGAGGGCAGAAAGATTCTCCATCAGCCAGAGATATTGCTAGACCCATATCAGTCCAGAGACAGCAACAAGAGAAATCTACCAACAAAACTTACTAGTTCTTATCTTCTCTTAATTTCCCTCTCCACTTATTTACCGTCCCTCAGTTGCCCTCTCTAAAAGTCTAAGGTCTTTCCCCTATGTCTTGTTTCTCTGAAAATGTGTGGTTCTTTTGTTCAGATACTACAGAAGCCCAGGTTCACTCTTGAGAGTTACTCATTACCGACCACTCCCGTGTCTGATGGACATGTGGTGCACAGGTTCATAAAGCTGCTTGTCTTGTCAGTCTCATCTATAGGGCCTCACAGTAATAGAATCTCACAGAACACAGAAGACAGGTGTTTTCCCTTCTCCTACAGTATCACAAAAATGCAGAAAAGAATATCATCTCCCTTACAGCGCACCAAGCAAATGCAACCCATCACACTCGCCTTCCTTGGTAAACAATCTCTAGTTCTCAGGTAGGAGGATTTGGTAGCACCTCTTGGCACACGGAGTATACCCTAACTCTGCCATGGCTGTTGAGAAGAAAAAACTCACGTTAACAAGAGGAGGCAGTTTTGCAAACTGGTACAACGTATTCACTAAAGTCAGGCTCCCCTCATTTCCTATCTCTCCCAGAAAAAGGGAACAGGGCACTATTTCCAGTTATACTCATGTTAGGAAGATGGTCCCTGGGCCTTTAAATACACATGTTTCAGTTATGACACTGGCAAGAGGCTTCATTGAATCATGATAAATGGTCTCCATACATTTGGAAAGGACAGAGAAAAAATTATGAAATAAAAGGGACAGAATGAGCAAGCACTCTTTCCTTATTTTCAATAGAGATAACTAAGTCTCTTAAATTTGCACCTGCCCCTACAACCCATGATTAAAAAACACCATAATAAAATAATGTAAAATAATGTAAAAAATGTGAAGAATAAACAAGTAATCATGGATTTAGTACCCACAAATCTTATGAGAACCGTGCAGTTATTCCCATCTTTCAGATGAGGATACTAAGGCACCAAGATTGTTTTTACTTGTCTAGGATTGCACAGAGATGTTGCCAGGACTTCAGTTTAATTCATCCTGATAAATGGGTGGACAGACAGATGGTTGAGGCCTAAGAAGAAACCAGAGTTTTTCAAACTGCAGTTGAATTTGAAAACTGGATGCAGGAGGCTGCTGGAAGTCTGTAAGAATTACATTTGCCTGAAAATATCTTTTCCAAGTTCCTAAAGGTCACTGTGGCTCTACGCCCTTTTTATTTCAGCATCTGGGTTCAACACTCATCTCTTCCTCTCATATTCCCCCATGAGTAACAGTTTTTGCTGTGTTTTAGTGGTAAAATGACAAAATCAGATGGTGGCTGTTTTGAATCTTTGTACATGCATCATGCCCTTAATGATCTCTTTCCTGTGTCTTCCCCAACCTTGGCAGTTTGGAGAAAAGCAGCTCAGCTTGGCTCCCAGCTGCCAGCATACCCAGTGCAGGGCTGCTGTTTTCTGCAGGGTCTGGGACAGAAGTGCTGACACTTCATTTTTAATGGTCCCTTGCCTCTGATTTCGCCTCTGCATCAGAGAAAATCATGGCAGCAGATTCCTCGAGGGGAAGAAATTCCCTCATTTCTCAGAAATATGTTTCCATGTTTTGGGAATCTTACTTTTGAAATGTATTTGATGAACTTTTTAAGTTTTTTTTTTCTCCAAAGAATGTAAGATTTGCTGAACAATGTTCTGATACTGTGCAATATACACTGTAAATTTTATAACTTATGTCTGGTTTTGCCTCCAGTCTAACATTTCCATTCTCACTTACCTGGTTGATGACGGAAGTTTTAGGAAAATGCACATAAAAGACACGGGGTCAGTGTCATTGTCACTTTTCTTGTTGCTGACACAAAATACCCAATGCCCAAAGTTAAAGGGGGAAATGTTATTTAGCTCACAGTTTATAGAGGTTTCAGTCCATAATCAGTTGGCTGCAAAGCAAGGGGGCACATGGCGGAGAGCAACAGTTCATGGCAGTGGAAGACAGCAAAAGCAACAAGGGAGGGGAAAACCTCTTTCTGTCCCTTATATTGCATGCAGGCTGCCCACCCCAGGGCAGGTGTGGCACTCATACCCTTAATCCCAGCATTGGACCATGAATGGATCACAAACTCTAGATTCAGTCACCTCTGAAAAGTCCATCCCCCATGACGACATAAGACTTTGGCGGGGGGTATCTAGGCACAAGCCATAACAATCAGAAATGTATTACTGTGCCCAAATGCATTATGTATGTAGGGCTCCACATACATAAATACTGTAACTGCTTGGTACTGAAAATTGCTGAGAGTGAACTCTGCCCTGCTCTTCTCTATAAGGACAGTGACACAGTGGACACCCTGACGAGGACAAAAAGGAAGGAGAATGAAACAATGAGCCCATTCATAACAAGGTCACAGAGCACCACCCCACGGAACTTGGCTGGAAGGTCAGCACACACAGAACCAGTTTATTAACTGCTGTGGGTGTGAGCCATGTCCCCCTCTCTCAAAGACAATACTGAAGTCCAAAGCTCCAGTGTCTGTGAATGTGACTTTATTTGGAAATAGAGGGACTTAACCCAGTTTAGACGAGCCCCTTGGGTGGGCTTTTATCCATTATAACTGGTATTCTTTCCAGAAGAGGAAATTTGGATAAGGACACACAGAGAAAATGCCATGTGAAAACACAGAGACATGTAACACAGAAAAGACTCCACTTGAAAATGGAGACTGATGTTGGAGTGATGTTGCTACAGCCAAGAAATACTTAGGGCTAACACCGATGGAACAAATGAGTGGAGGACCCTTCCCTGCAGGTTTTAGAGTGGGCAGACGTAGTCACAGGCCACTTGTACCACTATTACAAGGTATCAGAGACTGTCTAAATCCATAGAATGTGCAACACAAAGACTTCTTTAAAGAGTCAAGTCCATCGTTGCACTGAGTTACTGTCTTGAAATACATCCAGTATTTTGATATGGTTTTGGAGTAACTATAAATTGTGGAACATTATTATTTTCTTCTGGCACCCTTGACTGACAGGACTCTATGTGTTAATTCTGTTGGGAACATATCTACGAATTTACGGTGGTCAAGTAGGAAATTTCCAGAACACACACTAGTGATAAAAGTAGTTTTTCTTTGAACGCTTGGTTCCATTTTCCCAGTGCTAAGAGTCTCACCTTCTCATCCCTTTCTCCCTACCCAACACATGACCTTTGCATTGCCTGATTCCTAGGACAGAATGACACTGACTTCCCTGATGTAAGAGAATTCAGCTTCTTTGAACTTTTACCCCCATTTCCATTTGCAAGAGAAAAGGTAGTAAGTACAGTATTGCTCAGTTCCCATAAAAGCAGCTGCTCCCACTCCCAGGGTACATTCATGCCAGACGGGGAGTTTGCAGTGGAGCACATCTTGGCACTGGGCAGCCTGGGCGAGTACCCAGCTGAGGGTGATCAGAACTTAGAGTGAACATTTGTGTTAATGGCTTCAGAAGATACTGAGCCTGGGCCTTGGGGTGATGTTGGAAACAGACTTGGAAGTACAGCCTGTGCAGACCCATGAGTCCTGGCCTTCCAACCCTAGACACAGGTTCCCCTCAGCCATCTGACATGGCTAGGTCAGCCTGCCAGTAGTGAAATTTCTAGCTCATCTTCCTTGTGAGAGCAGGTAGCAGGCGGTTGGGCAGGCATGTGACCTATCTCTGAAGCCTGTGCCTAAGTGCACTAGGCCTTCCCCACTCGCTTGGGCTGCTTGTCAAAGACTGCCTGGCCAGCCTGGTTCTCCTCCTGCTCCTGTCCCATTAATACCTGTCCTCTCACTCCTTTTTCTCCTGCTTATCTGTATCACCTTTTTTTTTATAGTATTCTAATTTAGTAGCAGAAATTATAATTTGGAACAGGATATCCAAGAAAGTTTGTCTTTTCTGGCTGAAATTGACCAGCCCAGTATGCACAAGTGGCCTATTGGCAAGCATACATCCTCTTGGTAGATATGAATCAAGGCGCTCTTACGTGTCTGGCCTCATACTTGGTACTACACAAAACAGTGAATTTAAAAAATGCACTTGCTTTCAAGAAGCTCAAGTCCTGGAAAGAGACAGACAGTATAAAGGTGATTGCTCTAATCCTCCAGAATCCCGATTTCCTGGCTTGAAATCCAAGTGTATCCCTTGGAAACTAGTTTTGGTAGCAACCATTGAGTCATTTCCATAGGAGGCCGTTAAAGGGGAGGAGAAGGGAGAACAGAGCACGTGGGTTAGAATGGCAGAGTAGAAATAAAGACATTTTCACTGCAATCTTGGAGGAGGGAGGAGGGACACTGAAGGAATGGAAACCAGGAGCCATACCCCAGGAGAGAGAAAACTAGACATGTTCATCAGAGGCACTCATAGCAAGGGATTTGCATGGAGTTGCTGTGGACAGAACAAGACCAAATGATCTTTTATAAGAGGGAGAGAACTAGATATTTTTACCAGCAAGTTTCCCAACTACCCAGGCCATGTCAGTTAGTGGGAGCTGGGCTTCAGGAACCAATTTCTCCAGGAGATAAAAATGAAAGAAATTTTGAACATTTGGGTGAAGAAGCCTACAAAAAAGTGAATCCCTCTCACTGAGCAAGCTACCCATAGGAAGGTAAAATATTTACTTCTAAGTTTTACATTGAAATAGCTAAGAATGAAGAACCTAAAGATGTTTCTGTTAACAAATAGACATTAATAATAAAATATACATTACTATTCATGAAGAATGTGTACATTTCTTAATATTTTCTTCATCCAAAATGTATTTATTTTAGCTCAAGTAACAAACGGTGTAATAGTTACTTAAGCTCTTCACCGCATTTTCATACAAGGTGTTAAACCCTGACTATTGAATTCTCTAGGGGTTTTTGGGAGCCTGTGCCACGTAGTTGGAGAGGGATTTTGTGGTAGGGCATAACAGAGAGCAAAGAAGGGCCAGTACATTTTCACTTGGGAATTTAAGGGTATCCTGTGAAGGACACAGTTTTTAGACTGAGTATTGGAAGAGATGACATTAACCAGAGGAGCAAGAAGACTTCACGGCTCTGCTCCACAGACCATCAGCCCTTATCTAGCTGCATTTCCAATTGAAGAGAGTTGAGAAATGCGTTAGAGAATAGTGGCAACGACCTTACTGCCATTACCTACATCCCTTCATTTGAGCCTCACGAAATCCCTGTGAGATAAATGCAAAAAGCCCAAATTATAAAGGAGAAAACTAAGGCTCCTTTGCTTAAAATCATGCAGCTGGTAAGTGACAGAGCCAGGATTTTCCCCAAGTCTTGCAATGCTTAAACCTGCACGCTATTCAGACTGGTTTTCTGTTGTCCTGTGTGTGACAGCAGGAAGGTACCGTATCAGCACGGATGTGCTCTGTTGTAACTGGAAGGAAACTAGACCAAAAGGAGACATTTGTAACAATTTTAGAATGAAAAAATCTTTAAAAAAATTATTTTGACATAGATGACGCAAATAAATGCAGGCAAATGGAGAAAGAGACAGGGCCAGGACCAGCATTAGATATTTAGAGTAATATTGGTTAAACCAACTTGTGCAAACCAACAAGGAAAAGTAAAGAGAGCATCAGAAATCGATAGCACAATTTTAGCGTTAGCTGCATTTAAATGAGACAGCTCTGACTCATTCAACAGTGACGTCAGGCCAAGCAGGTTACAAGGGCCAAAAAATGTATTTTGGGGAAAAGTTGGAAAAGAAATGATAAATTAGAATATATCACATCTTGATAACTCATCCCTGTGGATGGAGACTAAGGAACCATCAGGGATCTTCCTGGAACTCCAAGGAATCTGGATGCATTCTTAAATCTTCAGAGGAGGGCAGAGCATGTATCACCTTATGTAGAAGACCAAGGCCATATGCAAATCACCAGCAGTAAATGGACCATGCAAGTTGGGGAGTAAGTCTCAAGACCCAAAGCAAGAAACTAAGGGGAACGTTAGCTCTTAGAACCTCAGTGCCTTTGTTTTTTTTGTTTTGTTTTGTTTTTTAAAGAGAAAAAAAGACACATATAAGAAAGACAAAAAGCAAAAGAGACAAACAACTAGAGTGAATGCACAACAGTAACATTACAGGTTTACAAAACAGGATGGCAGAAACTTGACAATGGTTGCAATATTGCGTATCATTATCTTCAAAATGGTTGTTTACATTAACAGATATAGACATGTAAAATTGATCTAATCATATGAGTATTACCCGTTCTTTCTCAATATCTAATACATTCAGCAATATGTTTGTTTTAGTTATCTTACATATACATATATACAGATTTATATCTTTTCCTTTTCCCTTCCCTCTTTCCCCCTTTTCCCTTCCTAATTACTTTTGCTCTTTGAGCTGTTTTTTACCCTTACATAGTATTTATTATAGATTTTGGATCATATATACTTTTTCAGTTTCTTACACTAGGGAGACAATACAGTATTTACACATGTGGGTTTGATTTATCTCACTTATGA
The DNA here is from genome assembly GCA_004363535.1 of Dasyprocta punctata. Taxonomy (NCBI): domain Eukaryota; kingdom Metazoa; phylum Chordata; class Mammalia; order Rodentia; family Dasyproctidae; genus Dasyprocta; species Dasyprocta punctata. The sequence continues at coordinate 17,844 of RJWM01005606.1, forward strand.
GTATGGTCTCAAGTCGTGTCCATTTACTTTTGAGCAAGGTGATAATAAATGATGAGGGAATAAAAAAGAGGGGATCCAAGAACAGGACAGGAGTTTAAATGGTATTTAACAAGGGATTATGCTGATACAATAGAATACACGTCCTTAGAGCAAATGTTACTAAACTGTGGCCTGGACCACCAAGAACAGTAAAGACCATCCATTCACTGGGAGTTAGGCATTCTCCTCTTCTCCTATGTTGGTGCAGATGATTCCGTGCCTGTAGGAATCAAAGGCACTGAGAAGTGTATTCTATTATATCAACATAATCCCTTGTTAAATACCATTTAAACTCCTGTCCTGTCCTTGGATCCTCTCTTTTTTATTCCCTCATCATTTATTATCACCTTGCTCTAACATTTATGGGAAGACTCCTTTGGTGTTGCTGTTAGGAGAAAGGACTGATTGTTATTTCATGTAACAGATGTTGCTGTTTTACTCTAAGAGGCGTAATTCAGTCAAGGGCTCTCCAGAGCCATGTAACGAAAGAGTCTGCCTACATTTCTTGTCATTGGAGAAGGGACGCTTCCTCTAACAATATTCATGAGTTCCTTCTCTAAGTTATAAACACTTTGGTTCTTGGTATCACTTTTCTATTGTATTCTTCTTATAAAACTGCATGAAACTCAGAAAAAAATGACTTGAATTTAAGTTGGGCTGTGAGATTTCAGAAGGCCAGAGAAAATGGGCTTGGAAGCAAAAGTGCTCAGTATAAAGCTGAATTTACGGCAAGTTTCAAGGCTTTGTCTTCCAGGTGTGGGAAACCACTAGCAGGAGGACCTTCCAATGGATCTTTCCCCAACACACTCTTCTTAGATAACTGGGGCCTTGAGGTGTCGTGAATAACCATTTTCTTTAGAAATTCATTCTTTCTTTTTACCTAGGAAAGGAGCAAGTCCAGCCAAACTTGTGGCTAGGAGATGGGAATGATTTATCCCCACTGTAGCAAGATGTGTTTTACAAGATATGCAATACAGTTGTCCAACAAGAAACCCTAGATTGTCTATCAGCCTTCTCTTTGATGAAATTGCAAATATGAAAGCTATTATAAAACAGGACAGCTGAAGTTTGACAGTCGTATCCCCACATCCAACTCCTCCAGTCACCCACCCATACCTCCATCAAAATGTCTAAACTCACATCCCAATAAGCACACACGGGCACAGCAAAGCTCGAGTCTCACCCTCTTCTTGGAGCCTTACCAGCACTCCTAGCTTGCAGTCAGGTCAAGACTTCCTTCAGTCTCTGAATTTCCCTTGTGCTCAGCATTTTTCAAGTCAGCACTATCTATCCAATTTTCTAGGAAAATAGGAAGAGGAATGGTGGAGGAGATACACAATATGTGATTTTAAAAAACACAGTGAATGTTAAAGATTTTCTTTTTATTGTTACAATGAAAGAAAAATTATAATTAAACCCCTCAAAATACCCCTGCCCACTTCGAGTACACTCATACCATTACCTTTGCTACTTTCTGAAGAGGTTCAGGAAGACTTTTTTCATCAGTGTCTGTAGTTGTGTTGTCGTGGCTACCTTGATATCAGATTAATTCAAAACATTTACCTTTTGTGATCATTTTGACTGAGGAGGAGCCAGAAGTCACATGGTGTCAGATCTTGGGAATAAAGTGGGTAAAGGCACACCATGATGTTTTTGTAAGGCACCAGGGCACCAGGATTCACTGTATTTTTTATTGTAACTGGTAAAGGCAATCACACAGGACTTCCAGAATGGCTTCAGAAGGTGGCAAGAACAAGGAAATGAAATAAATGTGTTTGAAGTGAGCGGGATTAGTGGCAATGTGTCTTCTACTGTAATAATTTTTTAAGATTTAAACATACACCATCTATTTGACCACGTGGTATGCAGTCCAAGGTGGTGAGTTCTCCAGTGAATGTGACCTCTGCTTCCTCAGAGATGCAGAAGTCTAATAAATCCAAGCTGCCAAATCCCTCTATGCTCTGAGCTTCTGGAAGGTATGAAGATTGACAGATGAGAGACCTGTATGGACCCTGGCGTGAGAAGATTCTGGAAACTTCTGACCAAGCAGCAGAAGCTGGAGAGAGAACGGTTGTTCTAGTTTGACAGCTGGTTCTGGAATATTCAGAGAGAGCGGGTGGATCGTTCAGGACACTTCTGCCCTGCCTCCCGCTTAGGAAGGTGTCCGGGCTCATTAGCACTCCCACTAGGGGCCGGCCCTGGCTGAGAGGAGAAGCGAGAGCAGTCAATTTTGCCACTCATTAGCAACTCCGGGCAGACAGTGGTGGGAGATTGAAGCTATTGGCAAAATCAGAAGTTTGCTGCTCTGTGGGCACAGTTAGCCATTCTAGTTCTTTCGGCCTCAGTCAGTCACCCGGAGTTGATCATCTGCGGGTCTCACAGAGCAATGAGCAAGATGATGTAGGTTAAAGTATTATATACTTTGTGTGGTAACTCAGTAAGCAGCCAGTGGTACGACTGTATGCAATTCCACAGGATGAAGCAATGGTCAGAAAAGTAACATGCATAACCAAAAACCTTTGTAAGTTTTGAATTTCAGGAAAGCAACAAATAAATCCTTAGTATGTCTTATACAATATTGAGTAAAATTATTCTATAAACTTGCATGTACTTGTAATAAAAACTATTTGCTTATATGAAATTAAAATGTAATTGGGTGTCCTGTATTTTATTGGTCAATCTTACTCAACTGCCCCAGAGTTGACTATAATTAATACCCACTCTATTAATTATAAGGAGGTGAAATGAAATTGATAGGTGAAGTATACAAGATAGTTTGCTCAGCGTGTTTATCTTCTCAGCCACCCGTTAAGGTGGATACCGTGATATGCAATTTGTAGTCATTAGAATTCATAAAAGTAAAATGATACTCCCAGTTACAGGGAATAGTGAGCCTCTAATTCCACTGTGGATTTTGCTTTGTTCTGTTTGATACAACACTAGGTATTGCACTCAGGGGCTTCACACTGAGTGACCTCCTCAGTTTGTTTTAAATATTTTTCCTTTGTTATAGGGCTTTGCTAAGCCACTAAGTTGCCCAAGCTGGGCTTGAACTTGTGATCCTCCTGCCTCAGCCTCCAAGAATACTAGGTGCATGTGTGTCCACACCCAGCTAGGGTGTGTGTCTTACTACAGCACTGACTGTCTACCTCCTCTTGGTACTTAAGCAGCAGAGGGATGATTGTCCATCAGTGGTGACCAGGTCTGGATGGAATACAGTCCTAAATTCTCATTCAAATCAACCATCTTGCCAGGTGAAGTCTTGCATTGCATCTTCTGTGTGTGTGTCTGTGTGTCTGTATGTGTCTTCCCTGGCTTTGGAGGATCGCAACTCTGTCACTGGATCCCCAAGTTCTTCTATTCATAGAGTGTCTGTCAGATACTGTTGTGTGTGTGTGTGTGTGTGTGTGCATGCGCATGCGTGCATGTGTGCATGTTTGTGTGCAGCGAAAGAAAAATAAGAAGATAATTAGAAACTAGTGAAATTGGTCATCTCCAGTGGAGGGGTGACAGGGGCATGGAAGAGCTGGCACTTCCCTGAGTATAATGTATGTTTTGATTTTAAAAATGTTCTAACATTTTGTTCACTTACAAATATAATTATGGATGTTGAGGAAAATGGAATTCAAGCAAACATGACCGAGTTTCCGATGAATGATATGACCACACCGAGGAAAACTGAAAGAGTAAATTCAACTAATCTTGGGGGGTTTTTTTGTTTGTTTTTGCTTTTTTAAAAAAAAGCAAAACAAAAAAAGGATAGAAATGATATAGAATTTCAAAAAACAGTAGGGAATTAACATTAGTTAATATATTGCATATTGTTGTTTTAGAAGTTGTTTAATAAGCCGGGCATGGTAGCGCACACCTTTAATTCCAGCACTCTGGAGGCTGAGGTAGGTGTAGCATTGTCAGTTTGAGACCGGCTTGGGCTACAACGTGAGCAGGGCCGGCCTGAACTACATAGTGTGACCCTGCCTCAAAAAGAGTAGGGCTGGGAGTTTGGTTCAGTGGTTTAAGCAATCGCCTGGCGGGCATGAGGTTGTGAGTTTGAGCCACAGTAATGCGAAAAAAAAAAAAAAAGAAAAGAAAAAAAAAAAACCCAAGTTGTTCAAGTTATAAAATCTAGGCACAAAAGTGATCAATCAAACAATGACAGCACAAACTTCTTTTTGATGAACTAACAGAGATTAGTAGTACAGTTATCTATCTAGCATACATACACATACATACATTTATATGTGTTTACCAGCATACATATAATCTTTTCCTTTCTTCCTTTTTTCTTTTCCCCTATTCTAGTTGTTTTGTCCTTTTGAGCACTTTCTTTCACTTTCATTATTACAATATCTATTGTATATTTAGGATCTTATTACTCTTTCAGATTTTTTTATTCTTTGTTATACGAACTCACATTTACAAATATCATATTGTCTCCCTAGTATAAAAAATTCAATTAATTTTGAACACAGTAGTTGAACTCAGTTTGAAGAGTTAATGATTTGAGTGTGTCCCCCAAAGTCTCATGGGCTGGAAACTTGGTCCTCATTGTGGTGATGTTTATGAGGCAGAACCCCTGAGACGTAGGGTCTAGGCCGGGTCATTTGCTCATTAGGGGAGCCATCCTTAGAAGGGATTTCTGCTGGTCCTGAGAAGAGAGTTAGTTTCCATGAAAGTGAGTTGTTTCAGAAGGAGCAGGCCTAGCTCCTGAATTTCCTGGGTCCCCATCTCACTTGGTGATCTCTCTGTGTCAGACATGTTCCCCACATGATGCCATCCGCCATGTTGTGGTAACCAGGGTTCTTCACCAGAGTCAAGCAAAACTGGCATCATGCTCTTGAACCTCCAGAACCATGAACTCAATAAACTTCGCTTTATAAAGTACTGAGCCTCACTCATTTTGTTAAAGCATTGTAAAATGGATTAATAGGCAATAAATTTATTGTTGTTGAAAGAATAAGCGTGGGCCAGGGATCTAGCTCAGTGGCATAAGTTTCTGCCTGGCAGGTGCAAGGTTGTGAGTTCAATCCCCAGTACCAAAAAAAAAAAAAAAAAGCATAAGTGTAACACTTCTGGATTTTTTTTTTCTTGGATTGCTGCTGTAGAGTTGGGCAATAAAAGTAAATATTTTGATTTGGAGAGAAGATTCAGGATTCTCACAAAGAAAGAAGACATGTACATGGACTGGAGAAAAGCAAAGAACCCTATGGTGTTAAATTGGAAACAACAACCATTCCTGTCTCTGTTCATTGAAATGACTATGACACTCCAGTAGTGATGCTATAGATGTTGGTTCCTAAATACCATTTTCTATCAAAAAGAACCTAGAATTCTTGGAAAAATGGTGATTCTAGGGCTTGAAGGGAAAGTATATTAATGTCTTGCTTTTAAAAGTAAGAAAATGTGAGTATTCTGCACACCTTTCTAACAAGGTGACTATGGACAAGCTGAAAGTGAAAGGGAAGCGAGTCATTATGAGAGTGGATTTCAATATTCCTGTGAAGAATAACCAGCAACCAAAGAACCAAGCCTGCTGTCCTAAATTCTGCTTGAACACTGGAGCCAAGTCAGTTGTCCTCATGAGGCCACCAGGGCCAGCTTGATGGTATCTCAATGTCTGACAAGTACTCCTGACAGCCAGTTGCCATAGAACTCAAATCTCTGCTGGGTAAGGATGTTCTGTTCTTGAAGGACTGTGAGGCTCAGAAGTAGAGACAGCCTGTGCCGACCCATCAGTTGGGTCTGTCATCCTGCTGGAGAACCTCCACTTTCACGTGGAGAGGGAAGGGAAGGGTAAAGATGCTTCAGTGGACAAGGTTAAAGCTGAACCAGGCAAAATAGCAGCTTTCTGAGACTCCCTTTCCCAGCTACGGGACGTCTATATCAGTGATGCTTTTGGAACTGCACACCAAGCCCTCAGCTCTACGGTGGGAGTCCGTCTGCCATAGGAGGCGGTTGGATTTTTGACAAAGAAGGAGTCAAACTATTTTGCTAAGGCCTTGGAGAGCACAGAACAACACTTCCTGGTCATCTTGGGAAGAACTCAAGTTGCAGATAAGATCCAGTTGATCAATAATATGCTGGACAAAGTCAAGGAGATGATTATTGCTGTTGGAATGGCTTTTATCTTCCTTGAGATGCTCAACAACATAGATGGTGTGCAGATTACTTTGCCTGTTGACTTTGTCAGGTTTGATGAGAATGCCAAGACTGGCCAAACCCCTGGGTCCTCTGGCATACTTGCTGGGTGAATGGGCATGGACTGTGGTCCTGAGAGCAGCAAGAAGTATACTGAGGCCATTGTTTGTGCTAAGAAGATTGTGGGGAATGGGCCTGTTGGGGTATTTGAATGGGAAACTTTTGCCCAGGGAACCAAAGCCCTCAGGGACGAGGTGGTGAAAGCCACAGCCATGGGCTGCATCACCATCACGGGGGTGGGGGGTGGGGGATGGAGGCACTGCTACTTGCTGTGCCAAATGGAACACAGAGGATAAAGTCAGCCATACAGACACTGGGGGAGGTGAGAGTTCAGAACTCCTAGAAGATTAACTCCTTTCAGAGGTGGACGTTCTCAGTAGTGTTTAGTGCTTTCCTGCCTTCGGGTTCCTATGCACAGCCCCTAAGACAAAATAGTATTATCTGCATCTCCCCTTGGCATTAGCTAAAACCTTCCTGCACATCAAGATTTGGTTAGTGGCCAAGGGATGCAGCATCAGGGACCCTTAAACATCTGTACTGCATCTCAGCTGATATTTACTGCACCCTGAACTTGACTACATTCTTCAAGTTCTCATTGAAATTTCTTAGTGACTAAGCCATTGTGCATTCTACTGTGTGTGAAGAAGCTTACTCTAATTGATTTTATCACTGTTCATTACTCAGCATGGAAACAAAATGAAACTCTAATTGTAGGGAGGGAGAAGTTGTTGATGAGTAATTAAATTTTAAAAAAAGTGTTCACTAAAACTGGAAAAAAAAGTAAGAAAAAAAAGTAAGAAAATGTTCATAAATAATGGGATCGTATTGCAAGAATATTGGAAACAACAAAAAAATAATATTGGGAGCATCTTTTTTTGAGGGGGTGTACTGGGAATCGAACTCAGGTCCTCACGCTTGCCAGGCAAGTGCTGCACCACTGAGCTAAATCCCCTGCCCTGGAAACATCTTGAAGGATCTCCCACTGGTCAAATCTGTGGCAATTTTAGCATCAAAATGAAGTTAGTGGTAGGTTATAATCTATGAATTTTTTCATTAGTTTGTATTAGTGCTGAATAAATAGTAAAGAACTAGGGAAGGCCTTCTTTTGAATAGAAAACCAACTAATGATCATAGACTGAATGGGGTTAGAAAATGAACATTGCAACATCATAGTACTAATTGAGTTAGATCAGCTTCATTAATGGATGCTAAAATGATTAGGTGAAAGTCTCAGAGAATCTTTCCAAGGATGGCTTATTAACTACAAAGGGAAAACTAGTATCTTTATAGTGGAAAAGTTGGCTAATACCACCTCAACCAAGTGATCAAAGTTAACAACACTAATACAGACTGACCCTGCCCTATTGTGTCTTCAGATTTCATGCACCAAGGATACACTGCTTGTGTTGTAACTCTGCCAAAAAGCTGTGGCCTGAATATACTGTAATCATCTGAAAACAACAAACAAATCCAACATAATAACATTTCACACATCACTTAGCCTGTGTTTGCCAGGATTGTCAATGTCACAAATGGCCTCACCAACATTTGTTATTGTACATGATTCATTGATCATATTCATTGTTTCTGGGGTAAAATAGAATCTTAGTGTTGCTTCCTTCTTACGGCAAACCTTTAGGTATACTTCCCCTCTCCAAGACTATTAACTATAGGATTTTTGTTTTGTTGTTTTCTCTACATTTGCTGTTTATTTTGATATCTATTTTTCATGATAACAGTTCTCTCTACTGCTTGAGGACACTTGGACCATTTATTAACCATCAGGGTTGATCAAGGCTCTGTACGCATGCAGGTAGGGGCCATATGTGTGTGTGTGTGTGTGTGTGTGTGTGTGTGTGTGTAAAATGAGGCTTGTAGGGTGATTTGGGGACAACTTTGCTTCCTTTTTTTTCCTTTTTCCATAATCCTCAACTGTCATTGTCTGGGTGACTTTTCTTTGAGGCTGTTCACTTTCCCTAAAGAGAACCTATGAGCCTCCTGCGCGAGGGCTGTAGTCTGATGTCTGCCTCCTATGAATGGGAATCCGAGGCTGTGGCTCCTCTGGGTCTTGCTTACCAAGAATACATCTCCTCCTTGGGTGGCCCCATAGCTGTTCCAGCTGGGCGAGTGAGTTAGGATCTAATTTCTACTTAAATAGAATTTCAACCAAACCCCTTTTTTTACCTCATGCCCACCCACATCTACCACCAACACATCAGTGTGTCTGGTTTTCCACCCTCACCTAGGCTCTGTGAAGACAGTTCTTTGATCCAAATGGCCTCTGCAGGTCTTTGCAGACAGGTTGTCAGATTTCTCATTTCCTCTACTTCCTGCTTTCCATTCTACCAAAATCAGTGATGGGTCTCATTTGTTGTGGTTTCTTCCCCAATTCTGTCTATCCTTTGCGGTTTAGGCATATTTATTTTTATTCCTTCATCTCACTTGATGTGGGTTCAGGAGGGAGCAGGGATGAGTAGCCATGCCGCCATGTCTGCTTGGAAGGTCATTCCTTGTGCCCTCCTGAGCTTACATGTGCTTCTGCACTGCACTCCCTCCATGCTCCATCCTGTCGGTTGGGACTTGTCTACCCCTCAGATATGCCTGGGGACAGTCGGCTATTTTCATCCCAGCCCTAGTGTAGATCCATGACATGCAATAATTATTGACTCCGTTGAATAGAACTGTCCATTGGAAACCACACCACTTCTCTCATTCTCTTTTAGGCATAGCCCTACTGAGAGTTTTTTAAAGATTGATCAGAAATAGCAAACTCCTACTCATATAATACCATATTTACCATACATATGGCTTTTCCTGACTCTTTCGGAGATGTGCTTTTTTACTCAGAAGTAATTGCTTTTCAAAGGTTAAACATTCTCTTTAGTTACCAGACGAGTGAAGTTAATAAGCAAAGTCTTCTGACTGAGCTAGCAAAAGCTACAGAACAAAATGTACAGTGGGGTTTCCCCCCGTGACCCAATAGGTCATGTGGTCACATAATTGAAAGAAAATTGACGTGTATTATCTAAAATGCATTTCTCCCATGTGCACAGAGAGAGTACTTTGAGGTTGAAGTAAGAACTGTTCTAAGGAGAAAATTTACCTCTTCCAGAAATGTAATGGGTTGCTGTTCCATGCTTCTGGGGAAACCTTCTGAAATGGGCTGTATCTAGTTCCTAGGGCTTCTGAACTAAATTACTACAATATGGGTGGCTTAAAACAATGACTTCTCTCACAGTGCAGGAGGCTACATCATGGTGTGAGCAGGATTGGTCCTTCTGGAGGCTCAGCAGGAAAATTCACTCCATGCCTGTGTCCCAGCACCTGCTAGTGAAAGGTGATCCCTGGCCTTCCTTGGCTTTGGAGGAGAGAAAATATAATTTCTTTTCCCAGCCCTCACAGCTTCCTAGCTGAAATAGATTCCTGTTGACAGAAGGCAGATTAGCACAGAAAAACAGGTAGTTTTAATACATGTTGTCTTAGTTACTTTTCCTGTTGCTGACACCCAAAGTTAAGAGAGAAAGGGTTTATTTAGCTCACAGTTTGTGGAGGTTTCAGTCCATAATTGACTGGCTCCAAGGCAGGGGGCGGCACATGGCAGAGGGGTAACCATTCATGGCAGCAAAGACAGCAAAAACAACCAGGAGCCTTAACGACATCTTTCTGCCTCTTTTATACTCTATCCAGGCTTCAGGGATTAGGGTGGGAGCAAACCAATCAGGAGAATGATCACACACCCTTAGTCCCAGCATCACACACTCTAGATTCAGCCACCTCTGAAAAAGTCCTATTTAAGATTGCCTGAGGCCTTGAGGGGTTATCTAGACACAAGCCAGAATACACATTCTCTGTCTGTCGTGCGGGAGAGATTCAGCTCTCTCTGGAACATAACCTTCTCTCAAATCTGTAGCAATTTAATGAACAGCAGTATTAGAGTGACAAGATAAAGAAGCCAAAAGTTTGCAGCTTTAAAGGCAGAACAACTGTGAGAAGTTCATCCAATCTGTGCCCACATTCTTCTGCCATCTTCTGGGACCAGCTTGGGCCAGGAGTGTGGGTTCACATCGCTTTCCAGGGGAAAGGAAAGCCAGGGAAAGTGGGGAAAGGCAGAGAGGGGTCGCGGGTCCTTTTGCCTGTGTGACTCTTCATCGGGCCAGCAGGGAGAAAGGCTACCCATTTTCAGCTTGATAATCCTTGATATTTTACACAGAAATACTTCAGTCTCTCAGCTTGCTGCTGCCTCACTATGGTTTCTACTTCCATCTTCACACAGTCTTCTTCCCACTGTGTGTGTCCTGGGGTCTCTCCGATTCTCCCTTTCATTGTAAGGACACCATTGTAAAGGCTTCAGGGCCCATCTTACTCTACAGCATGATTTCACTATAGCTTGACTGCGCAAAGATCCTAATTTCAACATTCTAAGGTTCTGAGTGGACACGACTTTTGGGGGGATATTATTCAATTCAGTACATTGCCTGAAACCCATATCATCCTGCTCCTACTTGTTATAATTTTAGAGACATTCATAATCCAATATTTGTGGGCAATTAATGTAGGACAAGATCCACTAGTATGGAGAGTGTCCTGGAAGCTGGGCTCGCAGGTGAGGCATCCCCTTGGACAGAGGTTCCTAACCTTGGCTGCACGTTGGGTTATTCCTGCTGTCCAGATAGCAGTAGATTTTGGGGTGAGAGATGGAGGCAGATGGAGGCAGGGCACTTTCCAGGACTCTTCCCCAGAGCTTTGCTGATAAGGCTGCCTTTCCTGAGCTCCTCTGCCCTCAGCTGGTGCAGACCCTGCACACGTGTGCTCTTGCTGACTTCAGAGAAGTTAGCAACGGCACCTTATGTCTGTTAAGTCTGCTCTTCATTTGCTTTGAAAGAGAGAAACTCCATCAGTACTACAAACTTAAAAGTTAATGAGGACAAAGAATATTTGTGTAAGGGGATGTGAGTAACACACACACATTCAATTTTTATATTACAGACACAATTTGTTTGCACTTATCACAGTAATGTGTCTGTCATAAAAATTTCAAAAGCCCATAAAGCATAGGGAAGAAATCACCTGATCCTATCCTAATGCTTTTGCTTTGATGAATGTTCTTCTAATGATTTTGTGTGTGTGTGTGTGTGTGTGTGTGTGTGCTTCTTTAAATGCAATCTGTAGTTCACAAAGGTAGTGGTTTTGGTACCTAAATTTTCTGTTTAGCAATATATCATTAAATATATGTCAATAGTATATACAAATAAATATTTCCCACTAAGTAGTTCTTGGATTTTGAAAGGCTACATTTAAATCCTTCATGGAGAACATCCTATAATTATTTAACCAATCACTGTACAAGAATGATGGAAATTTTCCTACTGTCAAATTATTGAGACTAAAAGACAAAGAGCTAAAGAGCAGAAGCCCTGCCTACCTTTCACCCTATACAAAGCTCTTCCCACGGAACTCTGCCGCTTCCGCTACTGTCCCCACCACCACCTCTACTCCAGTATACGCAAAGAATAATGGAACTGGAGCGGGCATCACATGGGGGTTCCTGACCTAGCAGGGAATGGTTCCTGGGCCCCTGTCCAAATGAATCACAGGGTTTGAAAATGTCTGGAAGGAGAGTCTGGCATCTTGTTCTCTGATCATTTACTTAAAGAATGAAATTGCTGATTTGCATTCTCTACCGAATAAACTGGAAAAAGGAACTGCAGAGAGAGAGAGAGCTGCAGAGAGAGGGGGCTGTGCTGTTGCCTCCACCCCACCTCCTTCGCTAGGCTAGGGATGAGTGAGCTGCCTGTGGGCAACTGTGCGCTGTGAAGAGGAGCCAGGCTCGGGCTGCTTTGTTGCCGCCCTGGCTGGAGGGCGACTGCCTGCAGGGAGATGGGCTCAGCAGCAAGAGGTTCTCTAGTACTGGCCGGGTGTAAGGAGAAGGCAGGGCACAGAAGCACCTGTGCTCTAAGGGAGCTATGCTGCGGGGAAGACCCTACCCAAGTGCTCCATGAGAGGCTGAGTGCATCCATGCCCAATACTCAGAGGACATGGATCTCAAGAAAGGACTGCACCGGGCAGACTTTCGTCTCTTTCATGCCTCTTCCACTCCTTGACATACCCCCTACCAGGACCTGGAAGCAACAGAGTGAGGGAGGAAGAAGAACAAAGGCTAGACCCCGCTCCAGCCCAGAGCTCATCCCCAGCCTGGGCAGAGGCCGGGATGAATTATAGGTGAAAGAGGACCAGTTGGTCACGTGAATCAATGGCCTTTAATGTCAACACGCCATCGACCCCACAGATCCGCCTCTAGGATTTATCTAGGGAATAATCAAAGGTATGTGTATGTTGTAAAACAATTGCCACGCATAAAAAATATTTTCCTGCATCCTCAAGAAGCTGTAATTTTTATGCTAAAATGCATACATTCTTTCAAAGTTCACAGAATTCTGAAGATCTAATTTTTATATGTGTTTCTGGTACAGTAGGCTCTGTAATTTACAGGAGCATTCAGAATAAACAAAAGATGTTTTAAATAGTTGGCTGTTACACAGTGTTGAGGAGACCATGCTCCAGGTACCACAGTTGGAGGAAAAACTACCTCCAGATAAAGTGGTGTAAAATAATAGCTATGGGATTATGTCCATGGGCTCTGTGGGCCATATATTTGGATTCAGCACAGCAGGGATTGTGTGTCTCTGCTCTGGTATTTTGGGGCCTCAGGTGGAAAATCAGTGTGTCTCAAATGTTTATGGGCAGAAACATTTGGGGCTTCTTCATTCCCATGACTGGCACCTGTCACGGATGACTGGCTCGCTGGACTCATCTGGGACAGCTGACCGGAGAACCGCCATATGGCCCTGTCTGGGAGGCAAAGGATCTCACGGTGTGGCAGTTTGGTCCTTAAGGGATCCCCAGAGAATTCCAAGACAGAACCAGATGGTAGCAGCATGAGTTCCTTATGACTCAGCTTTGGAAGTAAGCGGTGTCAATTCCACCATAGCATATTGCTTAAAGCGCTTATACATACCTGCCCATATAGAAGGAAGGGAACATGGCCCTATCTTTTAAAAAAAGTAGTGTTAAATTACCATAGACAGAATTCTCAATGTGTAACAAAACTGGGGTAAAGTGTCCCAATGCCAAGCGGTTCTCTAATTCTTTGACACCAACCAGGTAACCAATTCAACTCTGACGCTAATATCTACAGTTAGTACAGACCCCCAAAATTATAGACTCAGTCTCACAAGACAGCCCCCACTTTAGACCCCACCTGCACTTCTGTCTGACTTGACTATAAATTTGGGGATTCCTATGCCTGTCTTTTCACATCTGACAATTTGTTAGAATGACTCAGTACTCAAGAAAGCACTTAGCTTACAACCCCCAATTTATTACAAAGGATACAACTCAGGAACAGTCCGATGGAAGAGACTCATAGGGCAAGGGAAGCAGGATCTGCCCACCACCCTTGACACTCCCCAGTCACACTGTTGGCCAGTTGTAATCACACCGCATTACCTACACGACTGACTGAATCATCAACCACTGGTGATTCAACTCTATCTCCAGGTTCTCTGCCCTCCATGAGGGTAAGGGGCTAAACATTTGTTTTTAATTAGCGTGATTAATTTTTCTCATGGCCAGGCACCCTCCCCCTGGTTATTTTTTTTTTTTTAATCAGACAAGAGACTCTCCAATTACTTGGGAAATTTCAAGGGCATTAGGAGCTCTGTGCCAGTAGCCAGGGAGAAAGGTTAATATACCACACATGTATTTTTTATTATACCAGAGCAGAATACTCACTATTTATATGCAAAGCATGGGGCTTGAGGCTGGAAATCTAACAAAAAGGAAAGTGTTGTACCTACTCTTGAGAAGCTCTGAACCTACTAGGGGAGACAGGAACATAAACAAATTTTGGCAAATACTGTGAAATAAGCACCTATGGGCACTCAGAGGAAGAGTGACTAATTGCACGGTGAAACATGCTTTTAAATGTTTTTCCAGTAAAGAAAGAATTATTTGCCTTTTCACGTTCCCTTAACTATTCAAGACTGCCGCGGGGGCATTGTTCACAAACTGACTGTTTTCATCAAGGCCCCACGTGAGTAGCAGGACACATGCATTCCCACATCAAGCAGTGGAAAATTGGACAGGGATGAAGAGCACTACTTAGCAAATAGCAATGGCCTATGCCAGTGATGGCAAAGCATTTTAGAGCTTTTGATAATGAAGAGTCAGCTGCAGCATGCATGTCATAGGTTCGCCACCACTGGTCTATGCAGAGATGTTCTTCATAAGACAGAGTAGCAATGCAGAAAGTTCGTTGGCCTTGGAGATAGGGTGGGCTCTCGATTCTATGCACAGAGCTTTTGTGCCCCTGAGCACTACCCTCTGACCCTTCCCAGACAACCCATGACAGTTACAACAGGGGCAGGACAGCAGTCAAATGAGGTACATGTAACCCTTCAGGAGGCATAAATCAAGCCAGCAAAGCAGCAAGCAAATCATATTCTATTTTCCTATTTTGACAAATATGTTTTAATGTGAAAGGCCAAGTTTAAATTTAGAGTCCCAGTGCTGTGCCTGAATAGTAGCCTGTGAGGGTCTCTCTCTCTCTTTCTCTCTCTCTCTCTCAAGAGAAAGACAAAAATAACAATAAAACATAGTTTCAGAACAGACTGGTAGAGAGTAACAATAGTTAATACACTGCATATTGTTATCTTAGTAGTAGTTACTCAGAGTACAATATATAGGCAGGGAATCTTGTCCAAACAATATTAGCACAAACTTTCTTTTCAATGAACTAAAAGAAACTAGCTGCGTAACTATCCTATCTTATATATACATACATCTTTTCCATTTCCCTTCCTTCCTTTCCCTTTTCATCCACCAGTTTGTCATTTGATTTGATCATTCTTCTCAATTCCCAATATCTGTTGTACAATTTGGATCCTGTTTACTCAGTTTATCACACTAGTGAGACAATACCGTGTTTACACATGTGGATCTGATTTATTTCGCTTATGAGTATGGTCTCAAGTTGCATTCATTTACCTATAAAAGTCTGAAACTTATCCTTCTTAATGGCTGAGTAGTACTCCATTATATATTTAAAAAACATCTTTTTTATCCATTCTTCAGTTGATAGGCATTTGGGTTATTTCCAAGATTTAGCTATTACAATTGTGCTGCTATAAACATGGGTGCACATGTATCTTTGTTTCTTTTTTTTTTTTTTTTTTTTCTGGCACCAGAGATCAAACTCACAACCTTGCACCTGCCAGGCAGGCGCTTAAGCCACTGAGCCAAACTCCCGGCCCAGGTGCACATATATCGCTGTGGTATGATGTTTTTATTTTTTTTTATTATACAACAAGAAAGAATGTATAGAACATTAGAAAAATATTGGCAAGAAATGTAAATGTTATGAATGCTATATTATTTTTAAAAGAATAATTCACACTAAAAATGAAATCTGAAAATGACCCTGTGAAAACCACTGCTCACTCAAATTCCTTTTCTTTAACTATCTTAACTAATTTTTAATATACATTTACATAAACATATGCATAGTTTTTCTTTCAGTTTGTCACACAAGTGCAACAATCCGATGGTTACGTATGTGTGACTTATTTATTTCACTGATAAGCATATTCTCAAGTTGCATGATGTTGTTAATTCTTCTGGGAAAGTACTGAGAAGCAGAAAAACTGGGTTGAACCTCTAATCTTAGTTTTTTGAGGAATGTCCACACTGATTTCCAGAGTGGTTGTACAAGTCTACAGGGGAGAAGGGTTTCTTTTCCCCCACAGCCCTGCCAACATTTGTTAACAGTGGATTTTATGATAACAGCCATTCTTTCCAGGGCAAGATGGAATCTCAGTGTTGTTTTAATTTGCATCTCTCAAATGACTGTTGATGCTGAACATTTTTTCTTGTATTTATTTGCCGTTTATATTTCTTCACCTGAGAAGTATGTATTCATCTCAGATGCCCATTTTTGAATTGGGTCTTTGAATTTTGGAGGCCTGATTTTTTTTCAATTCTTTTTATGTTCCAGATAGAAGTCCTTTGTCTGAGAGACAACTGGCTACAATATTTTTCCCACTCTGTGAGTTGTTTTCTCACT
Organism: Dasyprocta punctata; assembly: GCA_004363535.1. Classification (NCBI taxonomy): domain Eukaryota; kingdom Metazoa; phylum Chordata; class Mammalia; order Rodentia; family Dasyproctidae; genus Dasyprocta; species Dasyprocta punctata. Next base: position 34,201 of record RJWM01005606.1, read on the forward strand.
CTGTTGGTGATTTCTTTTGTTGTGCAAAAGATTTCTAATAAAGTGAGACCCCATTCGTTGATTCTTTGAAGCATTTCCTGTGCAGTCTGGGTTTTGCTCATGAAGTCTCTACCTACCCCTACATCTTCAAATATCCTACCTATTGTCTTTTCCAGGGAATTTAGTGTTTCTATTTTAATATTTAGATCTTTGATCCATTTTGACTTTAGTTTAGTGCATGGTGATAGACGTGGGTCTAGTTTTAGTCTTTGGCATGCAGAAAGCCAGTTTTTCCAGCACCATTTATTAGAGACTATCTTTCTTCCAGTGAACATGTTTGGCTTGTTTGTCAAAGATCACTTGGTGGAGTGTGTTTGGTATCATGTCTGCATCTTCTATTCTGTTCCACTGATCCTTAGGCCTGTTTTTTTTTTTTCTTTTTTGTTTTGTTTTGTTGCCAATACCATGCTGATTTTATCACAGTAGCCGTGTAGTATAATTTCAGGTCTGGGATTGTGATGCCCCCTGACTTGCTTTTGTTACCCAGAATTGCTTTTGTTATTGTAGGTCTCTTCTGGTCCCAAATGAATTTTAGGAAAGTTTGCTCTAGATATGTGAGGTATGCTAATGATGTTTTGATTGAGATTGCATTAAATCTGTATCACAGTTTTGAGAATAGGGCCATTTTCACTATGTTGGTTCTTTCTATCCATGAGTAAAATATATCTTTCAATTTTCTGATATTCTCTTCAATCTTTTTTAGGGTACTATAGTTTTCACTGTATAGATCTTTTACATCCTTTGTTAGATTTACTCCTGAATGTTTCATTTTTTTAGGTGCTATTATAAAGGGTGTGGTTTCCCTAATTTCTCTCTGAATCACGGTACTGTATCCCTGCAAACCAGCAGTTGCTTTATGATGGAGCGGTAGACAACCTTAGCAGGCCTGACCTGAGACAAGACTCACTGGACTTACCAGAGTCCAAGCAATTTTCACAAGTCTGCACCCAGCTAGGAGCTGCTGGAAGAAGCCAGCAGCAGTTAAGGTTCTGGGCTTATCTGGCCCAACTCCAAAATGGCTCCTGGCCAATTGCTCTCTCCTGCAGGAGAACCAAGACCCTCTGCACTCACCGTCAGCCAGCACAGTCCTCTACATCCACTGCTCCCCTCCACTGCTGAGCCTCTATGCAGATGCCCCCAGGGTTGCCAGCCGCCACCTACACTATGACTGCTCATCCCCACGTTCCAACAGCTCCCCTCATGCAGTGAGTCTGGCTCCGGACAAAAGCGTCTCCAGCTACCACCTTCTTCGCTGAAGTTTTCCTTCTTACTCTCTCTGTGAGCTTGTTGCTTGTGTACAGGAATGCTATTAATTATTGAGTGTTGACTTTGTATCCTGCTACACTGCTAAATTTGAATATTAAATCTGCAAGTCTTGGGTCAGAGTTATAGCTCAGTGGCATAGTAACTGCCTGGCAAGTGCAAGGTCCTGAGTTTGATTCCTTGTACCAAAAATAGATAAAGAAATCTACAAATCTTTTGGTGGAGTTTTTGGGGTCTTCTATGTAGAGTATCATGTCATCGGCAAATACTGATAATTTAACTTCTTCCTTTCCTATCTTTATTCCTTTTCTTTCTCTTGCCTAATCGCTCTGGCTGATGTTTCCAGAACTGTATTGAATAGGAGAGATGATAATGGATATCCTTGTCTTGTTCCTGATTTTAGAGTGAAAGCTTTCAGTTTTGGACCATTTAAATCAATGTTAGCTGATGGCTTTTATAAGATAGAGATAAAGATCATCTATTCCAATTTTCTGTAAGGCTTTTATCGTGAATGGGCACTGGATTTTGTCAAATGCTTTTTCTGCATGTATTGAGATGATCATGTGATTTTTGTCTTTGGTTATGTTAATATGATGCATTACATTTGATTTGCATATGTTGAACCATTCCTACATCCCTGCAATGATTCCTACTTGGTCATGGTGTATGATCTCCTTGATGATTTGCTACATTTGGTTTGCCAGTATCTTATTGAGGATTTTTGCATCTATATTCATTAGGGAGATTGGCCTGTAGTTTTATGTTTTGGTTGGATTCTTCAGTGATTTTGGAATCAGAGTAGTACTTGCTTCCAGGAATGATTTTGGAAGTATTGATTCCCTTTCAGTTTCCTTAAGGAGTTTCAGCATTAGTGGCATTAGTTCTCTAAATTTCTTGTAGAATTCAACCATGAATCTATCAGGGCCTGGACTTTACTTTGTTGTTAAATTTTTAATTATGTTTTCAATTTCACTGACTGATATTGGATTATTTAGAATTTTTAGATCTTCTTGATTTACTTTTGGCAATTTGATTGTGTCTAGGAACCTGTTCATTTCTTCTGTGTTTTCCATCTTATTAGAATATGGGTTCTGATAGTAGGTATTGATGATCTTCTGGATTTCTGTAGGACCCATTTTGATTTCCCTTTTTCATTCCTAATTGCTTGACTTTGTGTTTTTTCTTTTCTCTTTTTGATGAAGTTAGCTAATGGTTTATCAATTTTATTTTTTCTTTCAAAGAACCAACTTTTTGAGTTATTGATTCTTTGTTTTATTTTCTTAGTCCCTATTGCCTTAATTTCTGCTCATCTGTATAACTTCCTCCCTTGTGCAAGCTTTGGGTTTGATTTGTTCTTTTTCTAGAAGTTTGATGTTCAACGTTAGGTTGTTTATTTGAGCTCATTCTCTTTTCCCAATGTGTGAGCTATTCCTACTTGGTCATGGTGAATGATCTTCTTGATGATTTGCTGCATTCTGTTTGCCAGTATCTTATTGAGGATTTTTGCATCTATGTTGCTGCTATCATTTCAGAGAGTTCCATTTGTTGGCTTCCAATTTCTTCTATTTCTTTGTGCTCTGAACTTGTCCTGGGTGAGTTGGACATTTGGGGTTGCATTTTGCTTCTTCATCTTGTCATTTTTTATTTTCTATTTTTAATTTTATTTTGTTTTCTGTGTTGATCCTTGTAGATTCCTTATGTTAGATAGCCTTATCCCTGGTGTCGATGCTTTCCTAGGAGATGTGTGTTCCAGAGGATGTCTCTTAGATGTAGGTGGTTCTTGGTCTTTATGTCTATCCCAAGAACCTACCTTCCCAATATATTAAGAATGTGGAGTTGCTATCTGTTTGATTCAGGGCCCATTCCTTTGGTATTGGGCTATGATGATGGCTCTGATCCCTTACAATTGCAGTGTTGTCATACAGGTGAGAAAAACTGGTTATGGCAGGTATAACATCCTGGTTAAAGTAGTGTAGTTAGCAAAAACAATACATTCAAGCACAGCCTGGCTACTGACAAACTATGGTAACTACTAGTCTGATGTCTATAACCATAGAAAGAACTTCTACAGATATATAATACAGTCCAATTTATACCAGGAACTTGTATGCAATGGTTTTCCGCTTAGTAGAATTATTTTACTCTGTTGGGAGGAGGCAGTTCAAGAGAGATAGGGGGTAGGCTGGAGAGATGAATGAGGATAAATATAGTAGGAGCAAGGGCACAGGATAAGCATTCAGGTTTCAGGTAATTGTAGGGCACAGGAGGGAAGGGTTAGAAGAGGAGGTCTAGGAGTTTTGAAGTGAACCAGAAAGAGGAGAGACAATGTTTACTCACATGAAAATATCACAAAATCAAGTGAGATAGGTGATGAAATAGAGGAAGAGGATTAGTAGAATAAAAGAAAAAGAAAGGTTAGAGATCTAAAAGAAACAGGAAAATAAAACCCCAAAAATAATAAATAAAAATATCCTCACACACCAAAAAACAGCAAACATATGGAAAGAAAAACCAGGACAAAACAGAACAGAGACAAAAAGAGAAAAGAAAGGGAAAGCAAGCAAGCAAACAAACAAACAAACAAAACACTAACCCAGTCAGTTATGAAGAGGGAAACGAATCAGACAAAGAAAAATGACAGTAGTGAAATTCCTCTAGCATCTACAGTTGTACAGTAGGCCCAAGTCAGATCCCAGAAGTGTGTGCCCTGGCCAAGATTGCAGGTGGATCTATGCCAGGTTTGGGTCTGATCTTTGTCTCCGGATTTGGGGGGCTGGGGGGTGGGATTAGTTTTCTGTGACTGGAGTCCTCCCCAGTCATTTAGAAAAGAAAAAGAATAATTAAAAAAAAGAAAGAAAGAAAATAAAAGAAAAGTGAAGGAGGCAACCCTATCCACCTACTTCTATTCCTAGTGTCTTTGTCCCCAAGCACAAAGCTGGTTCACCTAACTTACCACCTGCTGGCTCATATTGTTACTGTTCCTTCAGACTTTCCCACGCCTCAATTTCCATCTCTCCATCCTGTGTGCTCTAGCTGGGGTCCTACTGTGTCGCTGGAATTCCTGCAGGCCTCCGGGCCCTGAGTCCCACCAGTGGAGGAAGGAAGGAGCCAAACTCAGACTCTTCTCACACACAAACTCTTTTTCACCTGAGACACCACAACCTATATGTCCACATACATGCAAATGGCCACCCTCTGCCACTCCTTAGACTCAGAGCATAAACACCAGAGTGGAGAAGAAGTCCACCAAGGGCCCAGGGATGGGTGGGAATACTGGGTCCTGGAGACCTGGTCCCTGTCCAAGAAGAGCATGGGATCTGGCCTCCAGCATCCTGTTGGTGTGTGTTCCTGGCCCATTACAGGGGCAAGAGATAGGCCCTGCAAAGCTCAAGAGCCTAAGCAGACCTCCTTTCCTGGCCTGCGGGTGGTACAACCTAGCCTGCCCCATTTCTGGGTACTTAGGACAAACCTAGAGGTCAGAGATGAGGTGTCCCCCAAAGGTGGCACAATTGCATGGAAAGTCATACTGCAAGCCAGAAAAGAAAGAACTGAGGTCAAGCCCTCCAGTTTCTAGCCTACTCTTAGTAGTTAAAGAAGTTAATGATATTCTTGTAATATCATTTATTACTGCTTATGTCCTAAAACAGAGCTGTTTTTAATCTCTCACATAGACAAAATAATAGCTTAAACTCCTGGATTCTGCCCTTTTCTTGAGCAGCTGGCTGAGAGTCTATTAATAGTTCTATGGATTAAACCACTTTCTCCCCCACTGAATTTTCTGAGCTCAAACCAGCATTAGGCACTAAGCTACTGATACTCCAGGTTAGACTTCAGGAGGTGTCTTTTCCAGTCTTGCGAGACACAATACTCAGTCCTAATTTAAATCTGGCTCCTGATTCTCAGATTCTTAGCCTGGCTGCCCTTAGGGGATCCCCTGAGGAGCTCTGGGAAATGTCAAGTGCAGGCCTGAGTTGAAGCAGAGTCCGGAGGCCAGGGCCTGGGCAGAGGCATTTTATCCGTCCTCCCTGGGTGGATCTAACACGACTGCTCAGCCACTTGGGTCAGGAAAAGCAAACATTCTCATTTTGCTTTCCTGACTCCCCTGGACACTGGCTGACCAGGAGTGTCTCATAGGAGTGACTTGGGGAAAGGTCATACCAGTGGTTGGATGGGGCACAGCTCTCTGCACCCGGTAAGGTGATTTGCCTGACTCTTGGACCATGCACTCAGGCTGGCACCCAGCAAGCCTCCAGCACCTCCTCCCTCCAGCACTGACTGCTATTGGCTAAATAAAAAACCAAAACCAACTCCAAACCACAGAACTGTACTTAATGGCAACACACAAAGCACAAGATAGGGTGTGAGGGAAAAACACGCTCCTGTGAACATGAATAAATCTGTCTCCCACTCGGGGATCACAACAAAGTTCCCACAGGTGAGACAGATTTTTTTTAAGGTTACACAGAATGCAGCACAGCAGCAGGACAGAAAACCACTTAAATGCAGACCATGTTTAGAAAGAAAAAAAGAAAGGACTTAAAGGAAGCCCTGAAATTGGACCATCAACACTAAACAATAAATAAGCAACAAATTAAGCTAAGTTTAAAGATTAAAACTACTCTCTTCCGTGAAGCATTTTCTTGGAATTGGTAAAGCTGAACTTTCTAGGAGTACAATCTTTCGGTGGCTCCAGGTCCAGCCAGTGAAAGCCTGTGTAACACTGTCTGCTCTCAACCTGCCTGGGACACACCCCAGCCGGGAGCAGGCCGGGGACCTCAGGCCACAGCAGGAAGCCGGGCGGAAGCGCATCTAGAACAACCACAGGTCATGCACTCATTTAACACGTATTCCTTGAGGCCTGCTAGGTAAGAGCCATGTGTTGGTGCTGAGATGGGCACCCAGGAGATAAGGAATCATCCACCCTTGTGGGCTTGTGGTCTATGATATGCATCAGATATCGCAGACAAAAGAATACAGGCAAGAGATCAGAGCTCTTGGGTTGGCTTTTAGATGTTCTAGATGAAAGTCACCCAGCATCTCTTGGATTTATGCATGGAGGAGTTTGGGCTGAAGAGAAGCACGGTTGCTTCCCCGTCACTTTGCATCTTCACAGTGAGTTCCTGTTCCTGCCACCGTGAGGGAAATTTAGCTCAGCACCTATGCCCAGGTCGCTGAAGAAACCTTCCTCATGGCGAAGTTGGAAACTGTTCCCATTGGCCTCAGGAAGCTTAGGGTTAAATGAACAACTACGACACTGCAGCCCATGTTCTTTCCACTTCTCCATTCGGCTTGCCTTCCTTCAGGGGACCTTCAGAACCTCTCAGGTCCCCGAGTCAGTCTCACAATGCTCACAGCCCCTGGGCTGTCCAGGTCCTGTGCCTCCAGCTGCACAAGGGCACCACAGCCCTGCCTCAGTGCCCGGAGCTCCTGGCGCTTCTTTTAGCTACTCAAGCCCTACCAGGGTCTTTGCCTCCTCCACCAGACGTGCAGTTGCTCGGCTCCCCACCGACGTCCCATGCCTTCAGCACCTGCTATGACCACCTTGGCCTTCACCGTGGGGGCTGGAGCTGCCTCCACCCCTTTATCACTCATTAAATTGTGTGTCGCCACGTGGCGTGATGTTTCAAAAGACTTCAAGGGAAGACCTTTCCCAGTGTTCTGCCACATTCTGTTGCTCATGCCCCAAAACAACCCTGTCTTACCCTAGGATTTGGCAGGTATCATTTGGGCAGAGTGGGTAAGAGCTCACAGCCAAAAGCCAAAATGCCTGGTTTGGATCCTGGTTCCTCTACTTAGAAGCTGTGTGACATAAAGTGACTTCTTTCTGGGCTTCGGTTCCTCTTGCATAGAATGGAGATGATAATACTGTTAGTTTACAGGATTTCTGTGACAGTTCATTGAGTTGTCACATATGAAATCTCTGTAGCAGAATTTAGCATATAATAAATGCTCAACATACACTTGCATTTGCATATTTACAGACGGTTCATTCTCAGGGTTACACAGAGTCAGTCAGTGTTTGTTTGCTTCGCTAGGTTCTAATATCTGCCTGGCTCAAGATAGCCAGGTGAGCAGATGACTTAGTGAATAAATGAGTAAAACACACACAAGCACAGGAGGCTGGAGGGAGGAAGGCTGCTCACCAGGAGAGCAACTGCAGTGCCACTGGCAGAAAGGCTCCGGGGCTTCAGCGGGCTATGGCGGAGCAAAAGTGGCAACAGGGAGACTAAAACCCATCCAGTTCAATTCCCCAATAGCACACCCTAGTCTGCCAGCCAGGGAAGAAGCAGGCATCGGCTGTACTGGGAATGGCCCCCGTCCTCCACATGACCCTGTCCTCAAAGGTGGGATCCTGTGCCTTTCTTGGGGGAAGGGAAAGGGTGGAAGGTTCTGGGTGGTCAAGGAGCCTTTAGGAAGAAATGATTCCAATCATTTGGGACTTTGAATTCCTTGATTCTGTGTGTGTGTGTGTGTGTGTGTGTGCGCATAAATTCTTCATTTATGTGCTTTATATGCTGGCAGAGTACGTAGGTAGCATAGGCATCGCACAGTAAAAGATGGGGATATAAGAGAGACAGAGTTTTGGTCTCTGCCCCTCTTACAAAGTCACCACACTCCGTCTTGGGGGCCCCACCTGGCTGAATTTATCTAATCTTACTCATCTTTTAAAGGTTGCACCTTTGAACACCATACTCAGATTAAATCCCACCCTTCTAATACTTCACAAAGGGGATTAAATTTTCACACATCACACATTGGAGGGCACTCAAAGTGCAGCCAAACCATAGCATGCATGGCTAATCCAGGGGGCAGCCAGCAGCTGCAGTTCACTCTCTGCAAGACCTCTCCCCATTCCTCACCTTCCCCCCATTCTTGTGCCTCTTTCTTCCATCCCCCACCAGCAGCTATACTTCCACACTTGTAGTTAGCCTCCTCTCTTGCAGGAGGTCCACAGCTGGACCTTTGACCCGGAAATGCTGTCCTGAGTCTGTGCCCTGTGAGAAGCGGTGCCCGTGGCCCGCGCCCTAGGAGAGCAGGCAGCAGTGACCACGTGTGTCGACGTCATCACCCTCCACGTTTGTTCACACACTGCATCACTCATCCTCTCCCCCCAGAAGGCTTCCCTCAGAACCAGCAAAAGCAGTGACATTTTAGCTGCCATAGTTTTTACTTAAGGAGTATTACATGACTTAATTTGTTAAAGAAAATGTTATTCATGATATTTCTCAAATATTGTAGGGTGGAGGCAGACTCTGTTTGAGGGGGACCGTGGTAGTCATCACGAAGACCACTGCACAGGTTCTTGTGGGTGGGGAGAGGAGGGAGTGTGCTGAATTCCAACTCCAACAAGGGCAGATGCATGTAAATAAATCCTCTCTGCTTTACCCATACAAGAAAGTAACCTGGAGTAACTTAATGTTAACCAATCTGCTTTATGAACTGTGTGATTCATGCTGCCTTTCAAGAACCGATTGATTATCCTGCCATACCCAGTAGAGCTCCTGTCAGTTTTGTCAACCGGATGTGACGTTTTGTGCATCTACCTCCCATACTACCGAGTGCTGAGGACATCCTAGGTCGTCCTCAATGACCACACTTCAAACCGAAGCCACACTGACTTTCTAGTTAACAGTACTTAGTGCCTTGTTTTAGTCCATTTATGTTAATCCAGCAAAATACCACAGACTAATTTATAAATAACAGAAATTGATTTCTCACAGTCTGGAGGTTGGGACATCCAAGATGATGGCACCAGGAGATTCGGTGGCTGGTAAGAGCTGCTCCCCAGTTCCAAGATGGCACCTTGTTGCTGTGTCTTCAGTAGTGGAATGGAGAAAGGCAAGAGGGCCTAGTTAGCTCCCTTCACCCTTTCTACAAGGTGACAAATCCACTTCACAAAGGCTCTGCCATCAGGTCTACATCATCTCTTACATTTTAATATGATCACTTTGATACTAAGCTTCAATATGTGAATGGAGAGGGTGGTATATTCAGACCACAGGATCCATTGAACAATCATTTTATTATCCTCGTGGACTCTGTGGTACCTGCTGTGGTTTGGATGTGTTACATCCCCGAAGGGTTCTGCTGGTGGAAGTGTGGTCCCCATGTGGTGAGGTTAAGAGGTGAGGCCTAGTGGGAGGTCCCCAGGTAACTGAGGCTGTGCCCTTGGAAGGAACTAAAGTAGCTCTCATGTAAGCTCTCCCCCAGTAAGCTCTCGGGAGAGTAAGCAGGACCGCCGTGTCGCTGCCCGGCTTCTTGCCTAGAGACATGACCTGTTCCTCGCACACCTGCTCCTGCCATGATCCCCTCTACCAGGGGCTGACCCTGGGGCTGCCCAATCTTAAACTTTCAGCCTCCAACTGTGAGTTGAATAAGCCCCTTTTCCTTACAATAGGCCACCCAACTTCGGGTATTTTGTTATAGTGGTGAAAAACAGATTAGTATAATCTGGAATCTGCAAAGAGCACATGCGGACTCCTCACCTCTTTCTGCTCTACCTCTGAGATCTCAGGCGGGCTCAGTCTGGCAGCAGAGAGCTGGCCCCATTGGAGGTGTCTTCCCTCCCCCATGCGATTGCTGAGGGCAGCTGAAAGCAGAGACCACAGCAGAGCAGTTGGCTGGAGCACCTCCCCGGGGCTCCCTCAGGGACCCAGGCCCACTTCTTTTTGGGAGCAGTGTCATATTCGCATTCTAACAGGAGCACATGAGATGGGAAACATTTCTGTGAGCATCTTCAGGGCATAAACCTGCCATGGCGCAGCTCTTCACCACCTCCAAAGGCTGTTCTTGCTGCCCGTTCTTTTCCTAGCAAGTGCAGAAAATTATGAAAGAGAATTCTTTTTTTCTTTTACTTGACTCCTCAAACATTTCTTCTCCTTGCCCCCTCCCCCAAGTCACTGGCTCATGGAAACCAACACAAACATATTCTTCTTTTTGCCCTTTCAATGACTGTGCTCCCTAAATGGGAGGCGACGGAGAGAATAAAATTATTCTCCAGTCACAAGAAAAATATTAAGTATCTCATAGACGAGTAGTGAAAATTAAAGTGAGAATGTATGCAAAGCCTTGTAGGTCAAAAGAGGACATATCTGCATTTTCTTCTGTGGGGCCAGCTAGATAGATGCAGGCACAGGCCCAGCAGCAGAGAGGCTGAGGCTGGGCAGGGTTGACTTGAGGAGAGTGAATTAGTATGAACTTGGACTGGGTAGTGGAGATACCTTAAGTCCTTTAAGGGCATCCAGAGAGAAGTGCTATTTGCTAAGGCCCTTTATGGCTCTAAATGGCCTTTCTGATTCTCTGAGTGTCCATTCCACTTACTGGCTTCCCAGTGCCCCAAGAGTCACCCCATAACTCCTTGTTCAAACTAGGCAGTCTGTGTGAGCTGACGAGGAAGCCCACCAAGGGGTAATGGGCCAGGGTTAGCGCAGAGCGGTGCTTTTTCAAATTCAGACTCCCAAAGATTGGTGTCTTCTGAGAGCCCCAGCCTGTGAGATTCCTGCCAAACACCACCCCCGAGGGCAGTCAGTGTGGGAAATGTAGGCAACCCTGCCTGGCAAGAAATCACCTTCTTCCTCCCCAGGTGGACCAACTTGCAAGAAGGTGGTGGTCATTTGTTGTGCTGGCAAGAGCTCCTGCCTTGAACGTATTTGTGGATAATTTGTGGCCTGTGGTGCTGAAAATGTTGTTAATTCTCCTCTGCCCTTCCTTAAGAAAGTAGTAGTAAAGTCAAACTTCCATAATGAAAACAATTTTTCAAACAGCGGGCAGATAAATTGCTTTGTTGTTTACAGCACAGGGAAAGGTTTGCCTGAATTCTTCCACTGGATGAATTCTTTCACCCTCTCCTAGCCAGGAAGATACACATAACAGGCTCTGGCTGGATCAGGTGTCGTTACTCATGCAGAAAATGACACATTTTCTCCTCTGTGATGTAGGCTGTAATGCAACAATTCTCATCTTTTTGGGCAATCACACCATTCTTCAAACTACCAAAATGTTTGGTGATATATGTGAAGGTGCTGAAAGATAAAAACTGGTGTGCTCTGCCATCCGAGGTGCACACAGTCTCTCTCTGGAGGTGCCTGGGCTGGGGTCCCCCTGTCACCTCTGATCTGCAGCAGTGGTACTTGCTGCATGGCGAGCTGCTCCCCAGCCCAGCCATCTTCTGTCCAACAACTCGGACCTGCCCTGGGGACACTGAGCAGCTGCTGCGTGAGGTCTCTACACCAGTTAAGAATTGAGAGACATCCGTGCAGGGATTCCCGCACGCCAGTTAGAACTGTTACATGTGGTGTCTACACAAAACCTTGCTTAGTCCTGAGTGTCATTTCTTCCTCATCAGCGAACTCTTGCTCATTTAGTTTCTTCCCGTGTGCCTGTGCAAGACCCAGTCCTGGTGACATAATGTGACAGTGGTGGTTAATTGTGTGTGTTCAGCAAGACTGGGCCTCAGGGTGCCCAGACATCTGGTCAGACATTATCCTGGGCGCATCTGCTGTTACTTCTGGATGAGAACAATCAGAGAACTGAGTAAAGCAGACTGTCCTCCCTAATATGGGTGGGTCTCATCAAATCAGTTGAAGGCCCAAACTAGCACAAAAAGACCAAATTTCCTGTGAATAAAAGAGAACTCATTCCTCTAACAGCCTTTAAACTCGGATAATAGTTTTACTCCTGCTTTTGAACTTAACCTGAAACCTTGACTTTTTCTGGGTCTCTAAGCTTCTGACCCTTGCACAGGAACTAATCGGCCACTCTCCTGGGCCTTCAGCTTGCCTGACGGCCCTGCAGATCTTGAGACGTGCCTGCTTTCATTCTCATGAGAACCAATCTCTCCTAATAAATCACTTTATATTTAAATACCCCACCCACTTAGTTCTGTATCTCTGGAGAGTCCTAAAGCAATGACACCTTTATGGTCTTCAGTGCCCTTTACTTGCTAATCTTCCCCATGACCACGGACTCCTTGAGGAAAGGAAACCTGTTTTGCTTGTTGGTGGGTCCATCTCTAGCAAAGAGCCCAGCATGCAGCAGGTGCACAGGTCTAGATCTATAATGGTCCCCCTTTGCCATGTCATGGGGGGAACCGTGTGTATGATGAAAACAAGGGATTTAATGAACAATTAATATTTTTACTGGCACATATTTGCCATTCAAAATGATCATATTCATCATGGAGAATTTGTAGCTGTATCTAAAATACCTTAATTTCCCTTTTTTCCCATTTTCCTCCCCTCCCTTCAAGTTTTCCACCTCTCCCCATTGGCAGAAGCTTTGTTCCCATTTATTTTTCCTTCCATTTACTTTTTAAAACTCCTTTTTCTTTTTTCCCTCCCCACTCCTCCTTCACATGCTCCCCATCCCATTTGAATATGTTCTTCCTACTTCTCAATATCTATCCTCCATTTTGCTCCTTATTTATCCTTTGGGTTTCTCAATCAAGAGAAATAGTGCAATATTTAACTTTGTGTCTGAATTTATCACTTAAAATTCTGGTCTACAGGTGTATCCATTTACCTAGAAATGCCTCAAGTTTATTCCTCATGGCAGAGTAGTATACCACTGCACATAAAAGTCACATTTTCTTTATCCATTTGTCTCTTGCTGGGCATATGGGCTGTTTCCAAGATTTAGCTGTCATAAATTATGCTGCTATAAACACAGGTATGCATATATCACTGTGGCATGATTCTTTTAATTCTTTTGAGAAGATGTCTAGAAGAGGGGCAGCTGGGTCAAATGGAACCATCTCAGTTTTTTGATGAAGCTCCACACTGATTTTCATAGTGGTTTTACCAGCTTACACTTGTACCAACAATGGACAAAGGTTCCTTTTTCTCCTACAGCCTCATTATCATTTGTTTTTGATTGATTTCACGATGATTGTCATTATTTCTGGAGTGGGATGGAATCTCAGTATTGTTGTAATCTGCATTTCTCAAATGACCGGTGATATTAAACATATATTTTGTATATTTATTTGCTGTTTGTACTTCTTCATCTGAGAAAGTCTATTAATTTCAGATGCTCATTTCTGAACTGGCTGTTTAAATTTGGAGGGTCTGATTTTTTTTAGTTCTTTGTATATTCCAGATACAAGTCCTTTGCATGAAGAGTAGCTGGTAAATTTTTTTTTCATTCTGTGGGTTGTCTCTTCACCCTGCTGGGGATTTCTTTTGCCGTGCAAAAGCTATTTAATTTGATGTGACCCCAGTTGTTGATTCTTTGTAATACTTCCTATGTTATCAAGGTTTTGTTCATAAAGTCTTTGCCTACACCTACTATTCTATCTTCCAGCAGATTTAGTGTTTCTGTTTTGATGTTTAGATCTTTGATTCACTTTGATTTTAGTTTAGTGAATGGTGAGATATGATTGTAGGTTCATCTCTGGCATATGGAAAGCCAGTTTTCCCAGCACTATTTATTAAGGAAGATATCTTTCTTCCAGTGAAATTGTTTGGCCCCTGTGTCAAAGATAAGGTGGCTGAGTGTCACTGTACTTGTTTCTGCATCTTCTGCCCCATTGATCCTTGGGTCTGGTTTTCTTTGGTGGGGGGTGGAGTTCTTGTTTTGTGGTTTTTGCCAGTACCGTGCTGTTTTTATCATGGTAGCCTGGTAATATAATTTCAAGTCAGGGTTATGATGCCCCAGGCTTTGCCCTTGTTGCCCAGAATTGTTTTTGCTATTCTAGATCTCTTCTGTTTCCATATGAATTTTAGGATTGTTTTCTCTAGTTTTGTGAGGTGTGCTATTAGTATTTTGATTGGGATTGGATTGAATCTGTATAACAGTTTTGTATGTGTGTTAGTTTTTACCATATTGGTTCTGCCTATTCAAGAACAAGGGATGTCTTTCCATTTTCTGATATCCTCTTCAATCTCCTTTTTCAGAGTACTGTACTTTTCAATGTATAGGTCTTTCACTTCCTTTGTTAGATTGATTCCTAAGTAGTTCATTTTTCTTGATGCTATTAAGAAAATTGTTGTTTCCCTAATTTCTCTCTCAGCAAGTTTATTTTTGTATGGGAATGCTATTGATTTTTGAGTGCTTATTTTGTATCTTATTGTGCTACCAAATTTGGTTATTTATGCTAGGAGTCTTTTGGTGAAGTTTTTGCAGTCTTCTATATAGAGAGTCATGTCATTGGCAAATAATGATAATTCAACAACTTCCTTTCCTATCCTTATTCTTTTTTTTTTCTTTCTCTTGCCTAATTGCTCTGACTAATGTTCACAGAACTGTATTAAACAGGAGTGGTGAAAGTGGGCATCCTTGTTTTGTTCCTGATTTTAGAGTGAAAACTTTCAATTTTTGACCATTTAGTATGATGTTAGCTGTTGGTTTGTCATAGGTGACTTTTTTCAGATTGAGATAAAGAGCATCTATTTCAGTTTTCTGGGAACTTTTAAGGTTTTTATCATGAATGGGTGTTGGACTTTGTCAAATGCTTTTTCTACATCTTTTGAGATGATCATATGGCTCTGGTCCTTCTTAAGTTTAGCAGCTCTGAGCTCTGATGCTTTTTCTCAGAAGAAACGAGGTATCTCCAGACTCAATCTGTGCTGTAGTATGAGAGGCTGGGCAAAGTCAGTGGCCCCTGGGTTTATATCTAACTTAGAAAGCACTTCTGAGAATTTCTTTGAAGTGTGGTGTCTGAGCTTGTGCTACAAAGAACTGGAAAACCAGTGTGTGTTTTTAGACTGCAAGAAATAAAGCAAAGGTTTCCTAAAAAAAAAAGGTAGAATTTTTAAACCATCATGATTCAGCTTTGGCAATTCATACTATATAGGAATCTTTCCATTTCTTCTGAATTTTTCGTTCTACTGGAGTACAGATTCTCAGTACAGGTATTGATGATCTTCTGGATTTCTGCAGGATCTATTGTGATTTCAACCTTTTTGTTCCTAATTGCATGGATTTGGGTCTTTTTATTCCTTCTTTTGATAATGTTGGTTAGATGTTTGCCTATTTTATTTAATTCAAATAACTCTTTGATTCATTGATTCTTCATATTGTTTTCTCAGTCTCAATTGCATTAATTTCTGCTCTGATCTTTTTATTTTCCTTCCTCATACCTAATTTGGGTTTAATTTGCTCTTCTTTTTCTAGAACCTTGAGGTTCAATGTTAGGTCATTTATTTGAGTTCATTCTGCTTTTCTGATGTGGGAATTCACCACTATAAATTTCCCTCATAGAACTATTTTCATTGTGCCCCTTGAGTTCCAGTAAATCATAATGGAATTATCATTCATTGTAGATAATGTCTAATTTTATTCTTTAATTTCATCTGTGACCCATTGGTTGTTCAGGAGGGTACAGTTTAATTTCCATGTGTTTATGTAGTTTTAGTAATTCCTTTTGCCCTTGACTTCCAATTTTATTGCACTATGATCTGATAATATGCATGGAATAATTTCAACTCCTTTGCATTTACTTAAGCATAATTTTTGAGCTAGTATGTGGTTTACTTTGAAGAGAGGCAGGGGCTGCTGAGAAGAATGTGTGTTTTGTTGTTGTTAGGTACAGCGTTCTGTAGAAATCTACCAAGTTTATGTGTTCAAAGATTTGATTCAGCTGTGATATTTCTTTGCTAAATTTTTTGTGTAGTTTATCTATTTGTGACAGTGGGGTAATGAAGTCTTCCATTACAATTGTATTAGTGTTTGTCTGAGTTTTCATATCCGTTAATGTTTGTTTTATATAGTTGGATGTGCTGGTATTTGGTGTATATTTATGATTGTTACCTCTTCTTTTTGGATTATTCAATAACAAGTATGTAACCACTTTCTTCATCTCTTCAGATCACTCGTCTTAAAATTCACTTTGTCTGCAAATAGAATAATTACTCCTGCTTTTTTCCAGATTCTGGTCACAGGGAGTACTATTTTCTATCGTTTAACTTCCTGCTTATAAATTCCTTTTGAGTTAAATGTATTTCTTGTATGTGGCATATTATTGGATTTTATTTCTTGATCCATTCTGCCAATCTATTTCTTTCTTTTTTTTTAAGAGAAAAAAGACACATGTAACAAAGACAAAAAGCAAAAGAGACAAACAAATAACAAGAGTAAATGCGCAACAGTAACATTACAGGTTTACAAAACAGGATGATAGAAACTTGACAATGGTTGCAATATTGCTAATCTATTTCTTTTGATTAGTGACTTGAGATCATTCAAATTGATGGTTATAACTGATAGGTATTGACTTATCCTTATATTATTTTCCTTTTGTTGCTTCCCTTTCTTTTCATTCTATTTAATTGTTTGCCTTGCCTGGTGGGTTCATTCTATTGGGACTCTTGGAATCTTTGTTATCTTTTTCTAGAATAGTCTTCTGAACTTTTTGGCATGTTGGTTTGATGGTCATGAACTTCTTCAGGTTTTCTTTATCATGGAAGTTTCTTATTTCTCCATCAATTTTGACAGGTAGTTTTATGGGGTACATCAATCTCGTTTGGAGGTTGTTTTCTTTTAGGACCTGCAATACTTCACCCCAAGCTCTCCTTGATTTAAGAGTTTATGTTGAGAAGTCTGCTATGATTCTGATGGGTTTTTCCTTTATAGGTGATTTATTGTTTTTCTCTTAACAGTTCTTAATATTCTGTTCTTGTGTTGAATTTCTGGAATCTTATCTATCACATGCCTTCATGCAGTTTTTCTGTTTTTCCCCCCATCATGGTTATTTAGAATTCTGTATGCCTCACTTCTCCGTACATCAGGTCCTTTTTATTCCATGCTTGGAAAGTTTTCTGCTATTACTTCTGTGAACAGGTGTTTTTTGTTGTTGTTGTTGTTTTGTCACCCACCCTTGGTCTGTCTTCTGATTTTTCATTGATTCTAATTAATCATAAATTAGCCTTCTTTGCATCATCAAGCAACTGTTGGATTGACTTTTCATGGCCCCTTGCTATTTTCAAGAAGTCTTTCATTTGATGATCGCCAACTACAACCCTATCTTCCAAATATGATTTTTTATCTTCACATTGGTTGACTCTGCTATGTATACTTTTAACTGAATTTTTAAACTCCTGAATTTCTATTTGAGTCTGTTTTATGGAATGCAATTCTTTTCCACATTGAGCATTCGTGATTTCCATGTCTTTCCTATGCTTCTCTGTTTTTTTTTTTTAATTTGTATCTTCTCTAGATTCACTATTTCCCTCATTATAGTCATTATTCCTTTAGTTATTTGTGGAATCATTTCTATTTTGGCTTTGTCAAGAGACTTATTCTTCTGTTTTGTTACTTCTGCTGCTACTGTTTTAGAAAATTCAGCTGGGTGGCTTTTGATTTCTTCTATCTCAATGCCTCCTAGATTTGCCATGAGCAAATTGGGGATTATGGGTTATATGCTGCTTTCATGTTTTCTCATTTTCTTTCTTTCTTTTTCCTAATTTGCTTTCTGTGTTGAGGCTTGTAAATTGCTCATGGTATTTAGCTTTATTACTAATATCAAGAACTCTTTAGGAAATGACTACTGTTCAGAGATGGATTTTAGGTGTAGCTGACTTTTGGACTTTGAGTCAGTCCTAAGACCCTGGCTTTTCTGTTTATTAGAGATGAAAGGCTGTAGCCCATTTGGCCTAGGAGCCAGTTCTTTGGTAATGGACTGTAGCTTTGTTTATGACTCCCAGATGACCTAGACAATGGTGTACAAGGAAACCAATTGATCACAGAAACTATGCCACTTTGCCTCAAGTAGTATAATCAGTAATAGCAATAACAAAAAATACACCGGAAAATGGCAAGCTATGCTAACTAATAATTTGCTACCTTTAACCATAGGTACAAGATTTATAGTTACATAACAAAATCTAAGACAAATCAGAAATTTATATACAGTAAATATCCATTCAATAGAGTGATTTTTACCCTAAGGGGAGAAAAATTTAAAAAGGAGAAGAGGAAAACTAGAGAAATAAAAGAAGAAAAAGAGATTATAACCAAGGCTGAAGGACAAAGGAAGATTCCCCAAGCCTTGGGAAACTGGTGAAGAAGCCAGGAGAGAAAAAAAGAAGGAAAAAAAAAACTATAAAAACTAAAAACAATGTTCACAGTCACAGAAAAATAACAATAAAAAAATGAACAAAGTAAGAAAAAAGAAATTCCTCTGGGATTCTGAGCCTATGGTTATCTTCTGAGGTCTACGGTTTTGTGGCAGCGTCCAGTTTAAGGTGTGACTCTGCTTTTGCTGGGAGACAAAGGAGGTCGTCAGAGCCCAGGTCTGTGGCGGACAGTCACCAGCAAGCTGGCAGTGGGATTAGAGCATGGGCCAGTTCTGGGACCTTCAAATCCACGGACTGAACCTGGCCTCTGGTCGTGGGGGTGGGACCTGGGTCATTTACCTTATGACACTCTGGATGTCTCCTTCTGGCCTGACCTCGCTTCTTGACCACGGACACCTTCCGTGGTTGTCCCTTATCCAGTCTTTGGGAACCTGGAGATACACACAGCCCATGGCTGCTCTGAGTCACTGGATCAGTTGACCCCTGCCTAAAATGACCTCTGACCAAACACCTTCCCCAAGGGCTATGGCTGTCACTTGGGCCAGAGTCACTCACCAGCTGTTACAGTGCACAGCACCCGCTGTTCTGTTTCACTGGTGCGCTCCTCCCCGAAAGCATCGGGGTCACCCACTTTCCCTGCGTCTCTGTAGATTTGATCTTCCTTTCTCCTGCTGTGAGTCAGTAGCCCAGGAGAAAGTGCAGATTGTTCCTTTCTTTTTCTACATCGAGGTCTGTCTCTTTTTCTCTGTGGGCTCCAATTTTCCCTTCAGATTCTTCCCGGGTCCCAGCGTTCCACCTTCCTCCTTCTTTTCTTCCTCAAGTTGTTATTTTCCAGTGTCTGGATTTCAAATCTTAGAGAGGCTGACATTTTCCTGCTTACTGCTTTGCTATCATCCCAGAAGTCAATAATTACTACTTTAAAACTTAGAAGATAAAGGTTTTTTGTTTTGTTTTGTTTATTAGTCAGGGTCTTGCTAGGTATTCCAGGATGAACCCATAGGATGTCCTTGAACTCAGATTGGGCTGGAATTTGCTATCCTCTTGCCTCAGCCTCCAAGAGTCTGTCTTTTCCTTTTGGCACTGGCAGGCTTACCCGGGGAGACCTGATCTCTGTCTAACTCTCCAGCCTCTGTGTGCTTCACCCAGCCTAGCACCTAGTGGATATGGACACCATCCCCACCTCCATAGTTTGGTGAAGGAATTAGCTTTAGGTGCACTTAAGCTAAAAGAGTAAATGGATGCTTTTATTCCAGTTACACAACCACCTTCTCATGATCTTCGGGAATCTCAGTTGGAGAAGGGTGGAGACCTCATGAGGCAGGGAGACTGACATAGAAGCTGGTGGCTGCTGGTGGTGGGTGAATGTCAAAACTCAGGGGGTGAGTTTAGGGGACCAACAAATAAAGCACTAAGGGGAATGAGAAAAAGCCCCCAGCAGCACTTTACCTCTGGACTGTGAAGATTTGCAGCTCACCTGCAAACATGCTATTTCAGGTCAATATCATAGCTCCCCCAACATGTTATTTGACATATATATTTGCCAAATAAAGAAACAGCTAACATTGTTGGCCCAAGTGTGCTAAGCAGGGATGTTTTTCATATTCAGGAATGCACATGCATTTTTAAATATGTAGATACTTTTTACCTTGAAACCAACAGCCTTGTGTTGGTTTATCCATATCACATACAAATGAACAGACTCCTAACCAGGCACAGTAATATGCCTGCATCATATACAGATTAACTGTCTCATAGTGAGTTTTCATTAAAAATCCATGAAGTTGACATGAATTAAATGGAATAGTCCCAAAATTGGGGCCGTCATAAGCCCTGATTCCACCCCCTTTCAAGGTCCTAACACAGTGGTGGTGAACGTATTGCTCCTGTGCCACGATGGGCTCTTTGTATCACTGAAAGTTCTAAAAGGGTCACTGTCCCTGCCCAAAGGAATACATGCAGTCGGCAGGGTTGCTTCAGCCCCTCTGTGAGGAGAAGCAGCTTCCAGAGAGCAGCTACCATTTTCCCTCTTTGTGCAGTGCAGAGCCTGTCTCTGAAGTGAATTTTGAGGTTTTCAGCTCAGCCTGCCTGGGACCCAGCCGGATCCCCAATAACAAATAAAATAAAATAATAAATGAACAAAATAAAAATTAAATAAAAAGAGAGCTTAAAAGAGCCAGGCATGGTGGTGCACACTCATAATTGTGGCAAGTTTGAGGCCAGCTTGGCCTAGATAGTGAGTTCAAGGCCAGCTTGAACTGCATAGTGTGACCTCGGAGAAAGAGACAGAGGGAGAAAGAGACAGAGAGATTAAAATGTATCTCTTAAAAATTTCCAAGGATTTTCACACACAGGATTTTTCTGGGCACTGGATTGGCTTCTTGGCATGCTCGCCCAAAAGGCTTTTAAAGTGGAAATGAAGTGATCTCTGCAGCGTTAGGCAAAGCATACCCTGGGGTGTCACCCGCTCTGCTGTGTGACTAAGCTGGCTCCACACCCTAAGGAGTATCATTCATCCCACTGGCTCCCTCTAGTTACTCTATTACTGGGCTGTTCTGCTTCGCCCTCAACAGAAATCTTTGTTCACGTGCACAAGGCCTCTCCTGTCCTATCTCCATCCTCCCAGCTGAGGGGAAGTCGTGGAGTCTGGGCTGCCAGTCAAGCCAGCAGGGAGACCAACCCCTGTGATTGTGGAAGCTGCTGCACCTGTAGCACGGAATCTGGAGGCTGTGGTCACAAAGCAGCCTTCACAGAGGGAAGGAGATCTCACTCATGTAGATTTTTCAGACTTTCAGCATGGTTTTCCCTAGCTGGAGAATCTCAAATGCCCTGTATTTTCTCAGAGTAATATTAACATATTGAAATGCTTGCTAGAAGCCAGGAATTCTTCTAAACTCTTTTCATGAAATGCTTCATTTAATTCCTCAAAATAACCCCAATTAACCTCATATCATTAAAAATTTCATATCCTTGGTCATTTAATAGATATAAATAATGAGGCAGACAGGGGTTGAGCATTTTCAAAGTCCCTTGTTTGCCAAGTGCTGGACAAGGATTTGAACCCAGGTTCTCTAACTCTAACTCATACACCTTAATCAATTATTTGACACAAATCTGAGTTGACACTGACATCTGGACACTCAAAGTGTCCTCACCGCCCCATTAGAGGACACAGCTAGGACAGAGAGTGCATGGAGTCCAGGCCCTACCCCAGCTCACTATGGCCCATTGGGTCTGTGGTGGTCATTTTCCCAGACTGAGCTTTTAAATGGATACAGTTGTCCATCGGTCTCCATGGGGAAGTGGTTCCAGGATCCCACCACAGATACCAACACCTGTGGGTGCTCAAGTCTCTTGTATAAAACTGTGCAGCATTTGTCTATAGTCTACTTATATCCCCCTAAGTACTTCTAAATCTTCTCTAGATTATTCACAATGCCTAATACCATATAAAGTATACGAAAGCAGTTACTATCCTGTCTTGTTTAAGGAATAATGACAAGAAATAAAGTCAGTGTTAGTACAGGTGCCATTTCTTTTTCTGAAAGTTTTCCCTAATACAGTTGGTTGAATCCTCAGGTGCAGAACACATGGTTAAGAAAAGTCTGTTGTACTTCCATTGTAGTCAACCAGAGAGTGTTTGAATCTTAAACATCCTTCAAAGACCTTCATGTTAAAGGCTTGCTTCCCAGTTTCATTCTATTGTGATGTAAAGACTCTAAGACATGGGCCTATTCAGAGGTCTTGGGGTCACTGGGGGGTGTGTATTTAAGAGCAATATAGAAGCCCAGCCCCCTCCTTGCTCCCTTTTGCTTCTCAGCCCTAAGGGGTTTTGTGGGTTTTGCTCCCCTACAAGATGCCCTACCACATGTCCAAGTGATGGAGCTAATCAATCATGAATGGAAATTTCCCAAGCTGGGAGTCAAAATAACTCTTTTTTTTTTAATAAGTTGGCTTATCTGAGGTATTTATTAAAGTGCTGGAAAGCTAACTAACACACCCACATGGGGACCTTGGATTATGAGCTAAGACCTCTCAAGAGTGGGGAAGGCCAACTGGAAACCTTTGAAACTGCTCCCTCCTGACTCAAGATGTTGAGTCAAAAAAAAAAAATCACATTCCAGGGCATGCAGAGTTTAGCGCCACTGTTAAAGAAAAAATAAGCTTTCAAACAGCACTGGATTGGTCTTGACCCCAGCGGCAGGTCAGTCTCCCACACTAGCGCCTGTATAAGGCGTTTTTGCTCACGGTTGGTTCTGACACAAAAGGAGACCCAGAGGAGCCCCCGCATAAGGGCAACCGACCCCCGATTCTTTGATTTTATTGAAAAAATAAACCTACTCTGGAAAGTACATAAAATAGAATCTCTTAGTACAGGTAATAATTTGAGTTTCCTGAAGAGACAGTCATGATTTTTTAAGTGCAGAAAACCCTCAGAGGGTTTACGGAGACATCTGAATTAATTCTCTCTCCCAAGATTGCAGGAGGAAAAGCTAAAATAGATTTTTTACACAAGCCTAATTGACCTGAGATGATGATTAGAAAGGTCATATACTTCCATTTACTAAATGTTTTCTGCGAACAAGCTGACCTGTGAATTTCTTTCTCTGAAAATACCGACAAAATTAAATGTTTTATTGAACTGAATTAAAGATGACTCCATAATTAGGGAAGAGAGATTCATAAAGGAGTTTTTCTAATCACACGTGATTTGCCAACATGTGGAATCTTTTTTCAAATTATGTACAGAGACATTGGCTTTTATTGAGAAAGAACCAAACTGAACTAAATTGTTATTCCTATTAGAGAAAATCAAATCTTTGTGGCCAGTTTGTCAGTTAAGTAGTATAAAAAAAGAAATAAAGGGAAAAAAAGCACATTAGTATGATCTATAGCTGACCTTCCCCTACTAAAAGGTCATCATATGTAAATAAAGATGAAAAAGGACATCATTAAGAATTTTCAACACTGTCAACACAATTTTGGTTACATTTCAATCATCTAATCCAATTAAATTAAAGTTCTGCAATAACTGATTCTTTTGATGTGATGAATACAAGCAAATTCTGTACTCACAGAAATGTCTTTTCTCAACAAAGACAAGACACTCAATCTGTATCCAGAACATCCCTGGGTCGCAATAGCTGACAGAGGTGTGCCACAGGCTAAGATGTGAGGGGCTAAAGAAGTTTCGGTCAGATCTCCAGGAGAGGTCTTTTAAAACAGGCATGAGTTAACATCTTTCCAAATGGATTAGCTCAAAGTCAAGAGGATGAGTCACATCTTGGGCTGGGCCTGAGACTCCAGAATCACCAGGCTTCCAGAATAGACACAGGACATTCACTGAGCAGCATTTATTGTCAGCCGGGTGGGTTTCGGGCTTGGGAGAAAGCAACAAGTATGAATTAGTCCCTGCTCTGTCTTCTCTGAAGATAACATAAACATAGGTAGAGTACCATGTTATTAGTGCTGGCAGCACCTGGAGGGCAGTGAGTTCGGCTGAGGCATGCCTTCAAAACCTGCAATGTGCCCAAGTGTCAGCGTGTTTATACCTAAAGTCAGGGATCCTTCAATAGTAGCGGTACTCACAATGTGGCTCTTACACCCATGGGGGTTCCTGAGACCCATCCAGGTCTACCAGTTAAAGTTACTTCATAATGATATGAAGATGTTATTTGCCCTTTTTTCCCCACTGTATCAATATTGGCATTGATGGTCAAAAGCACTGAAGTAAAACTGTTGGAGTCTTAGCACAAATAAAGGCAATGACAGCCAACTACATAGGCAGGCATTATGGTTTAGAGCTAGAATGTCTCTCAAATCCCCTTGTGCTCATAGATGGGGTTTTTGGAAGTTGACTGGGTGGACCATGGGGGTGCTGCACTCATCAGCAGATGGCTGTGCTGTTAGGGGTGGGGCTGGTTGGAAGAGGCGGATCACTGGCAGTGTGAGCTGGCAAGGCATATCGCTCTCTGCAGCTCCTCCCTTCACCCTCTGCTCCCTGCATGCTGCGGGCTGGGCACCTTTTCCTCGTCACGCCCCTCTGCTATCCTTTTTCTGCCTTGGGGTTAGCCATCCAGGGGCTGAGCCAAAGTAAACCTTTCTTCCGTTAAATTGTGGGTGTCTGGTATGTTGTCCCAGCAACAGGAAGGTAACTAACACAGCAGGCTAGTGTACTTCACCACCACATGCTCCCAGTACAAATTAATAGACCTCGGGAATGGCCTTTGAAAGTAGTCTCTGTGTGTTGGAATGAGAAGTTTGCCTGAAGCACCTCAGCTGCAGATCCAGATACAGCCATTGCCTTAAGGAACACTGCTGTCATCTGGTTTGCTCCTGGAATCAGTCCCTTGTTCATAGAATACTATTTTTACATGAAAGGACAGTTGCCAGACAAACTATAGTTATTCAAACCAATGTGCCTGGAAGACTTTCTCTTGAAGATGAACAATGCGAATCTACCTATTGCTAGAAGGAAAATTGGCAGTATTTGTGTCCAATGACAAAAATTGAGCTTTCAGGCAAACTTTAGAATTCTGGAAAACTTGTATTCATCACTATGAATTTGGAAGCCTCCCAATGCTTAAAAGCTTTTCTAGAAAATTGGTTGGCTGTGAATGAGTATATCAACATTTGGAAGATATGCCTGATTCAGAGAGCCAAATATTTTTCAAATGATCAATGTATGTTACAAAATTATGCATGGATAAAAGAGCTATACTAAGTTCAAATAAATCAATGGTTTTTTTTTCTTTTTTTCATACCAGGGATCGAACTCACAGCCTCCTGCCTGCCAGGTAGGTGCTTACGCTACTGAGCTACATCCCTGGCCCTATTTTTTGAGACAGGGTCTCACTATGCAGTTCATGCTGGCCTTGAACTCACTTTGTAGCCCAGGCTGGTCTCGAACTCACAACCATCCTTCTGTCTCAGCCTGGGATTAAAGGTGTTGGGATTAAAGGTGTGTGCTACCGTGCTCAGCTAAATCAACAGAGTTTAATGTCACAGTTCATTGATATAACTTCATATTTCACAATGCAACTGACCTTTAAGAATCACTACTTGTTGAGTTTTGGTGTAGTGAGAATATCCAGAATTACCTTACAAGGCTATTAAAATACTCTTCCTCCTTTTTCCAACTTCATATCAGTACAAAGATCGATTTTCTTCATCGCTTCAACCAAAACAACATATCAAAGTAGGCTGAATACAGAAGAAAATGGAAGAATCCTACTGCCTTCCATCAAGTCAGATGTTAAGAAGATTTAAAAACATGAAACAATGCCAATCTTCATTAAGCTTTTTTGCTTTGCAAGACTTACTTTTCATTTTTTTGCTTTGCTATTTTTTGATGATGTGTGGTGGCTGTGTTATTGTTCTTAAAACAATGTTTTTAAATGTTTCTAAATGTGGTAAATATTGATAGAGAAGACCCACATAAACAAAAGTTCCTTGGAAGTGTTCAGTAATTTTTAAGAGCATTACTGGTTTTGAGAGAAACCCCCTTTGAAGGCATTCACACAGAGGCCCTTCACAATCTCATCTGTCTTTGCAACATTATTCCTTTTCCATCGTTTTCTTGACTACTCTCTCTGCTGCCTCCAGATGTCAAGTTTCTACTCATTGTCTTCAAGCCAAATTTAGTGAAATTTCCACTCATTACCCTATTAAGTTACACTCTCCTTGGGGTACAGGGACTCAGTACAGAGTTGATGATCTTGAGAATGTGTTTCAGGTGAGACTATTTTCACACGTATCTTACCTGACATGTAGGCTCCTCAAGGTGAGGAGAGACCTTCCTCAAACCTTAGAGCCTCAAATTCCAGCAGCTAGTCTGTCCCCTAGCACACTGCTGTTGTTAAACAAATTCAGAACAAAGGAAAAGAGAAATTTTCATCTCATTCTCTTGTCCTGCCCTAATGAATTCATCAGAAGGAGAGATCACATTGCATGGGCTAAAGAAGAGGGGACACGATAGGACAGTAGACACACACTGGAACAGTTGCTGCCCAACAGACACACAATTCCAGGTGTGTCTACTATTAACATAAATTTAGTCATATGTCCTCACCCCAGAGGAAACCCAGTTATTGGAGCGAGAGGTGACATCTTGATGCCATTGTTCCCCAAGTTCAAGATCTTTGGGATGCATTTGTCTTAGATATTTTGCCACTCTGGAACCAAGTGACAAGTTTAACCAGCAGCCCATCTTTAAGTCTTAAGGTACAATACTGTGGAGACAGAGACTTGAAGAAGGGGAGAGAAGACAATTTTGAGTTCTTAAATTCTAATTCCCATTTTCAAAGGAAAAACGATAATGTGGGGTAGTAGTCAAATTATTTGCTTCTTACTCTTAGCAGCAAAGAAAACGCTGAGAGAGGCACTTTTCTCCTTTCTGCAACTAACCTTGTGGCAAGTGACTGTGACTCTTCCCCCCTGTCACCCACACAGCATGTTTCCCTTGCTTTTGACAGGAACCTTGGCTGCTGCTAGGTTAGCAAATCCTATTTTCCAGGCTTCTCCTTCTCTATAAGTGAATGCAAGTGGTTTTATTCTGTAATTTTCATTGTGAGAAAAGGCTTCTTCAACCACTGAGGATCCATCCAGGTTATAATTTTTCTTTACCAATTGGATGACAGTTACACTGGAGTCCACTCAGATGAATGCACTGAAGAAATGAACACATAAAAGTAAATATTTTGTGTGTGGGAAGCAAGGGTTAAGTGACAACTTAATTTCTCTTTCCATAAACAACCCTCCTGGCTCTAACATGGAAAGGGAACTCAAGAGTCTATTGAAAGAAGCAGTCCACGTGCAGACCGAGACAGCAGGTCTGTGCTGGGAGCACATCAGAACACGTGTAATTTCCAAGAGAGTTCATCTCTTCTTCCAAAGGGAGGGCAATGAGCCTCAAGAAGTAAGCAAAAGAGACCATGCTTCTTTCAATAAATGATTCATTTAACCATAACAACCATCAGTGCTATTGTTTTGCGGGATCGACAAGTGGTCCTTATCTCAGCAGAACAAATGAAAAATGGTAGGGGGGCAAACTAGAAAAAGAAAATGCCTCTTTAAATTGATTTTCAAAGAACAAAATGTGATTTCAAGAAAAAGCATGTCCTACTTCGGACAACTTTACCTTCTCTGGTCACTAAGCAATTTCATACTGATGCATCAACGCCACAGGCACACGTTGAGGACCACTGAGAAGCACATTATTTTCCAGAAGAGCAAAATACTTCTGACTCAGCACCTGGAAAATTCTAGGAAGGAGAAAACTCAGATTTAAGGAACAAAGTTTTACTGTGAAACATACACAGTAAGACCTAAGATTTTTAAAACTAAGGTAAGAATCTAATTTTCAAGTGGCAATTTATCCACGCATGAGTGAAGGGTAAAGTGTTTTAATTCCGAAAGGAGTCACTTTTCTTTGGAGAAATGAAGTTCACATACAGGAGATTCAACTTGGATCCATAAAATCTAAGACTGAAGTTAATTTCTTCTGAGGACACTGCACTGTCGTATGAGTTTTTCCTCTGGATAGAAGAATGACTTCTCACACCGAAATCAATTGTGCAACAGTTGTGCCCAATCTTCCCAACAGCACAAAAGGCAATGTGTGAGTTGGAAAGTCCAACCAGGACCAAAGGACCACTAAGTATGACAAAATGAGACATGACTTCTTCATCTACATTTATAGAAAGTGGCCTTTTAGGAACCATATCCCCCACCATCACACACACACAAAAAGCCTAGGAGGTCTCTTGCTAATTTTAATGTGAATGCTTTGCTGTTGAATATGATATGGCCAACATAACTTTATTTCATAGGATATAGTTATTCTTTGCTGAGGCATCAGTTTATGATCTACTATATTTCAAGTTTCATTCAGACTGACCGAGCTAAAGACCTGAAATTTACATGCCAAGTTGAAATATTAGGGCTTCTCCTTTTTCAGTGTCTAAGGCATGGCGAGTGTGAATACATGATTTTGTTCAGAAATGATGCTCAGGTCTCGGGGTGGTAAGAGGTAGTGACCACCCATCATCAGTGATATTCATTTTAAGCTAACTTCAACGACTATTTACCATGTGATAGACACCACGCCTCATGCTTGGCAGATATTATCTTGTTTATCACCACCACCTTTTATACTAGATGAGAACCTGAGGTCTAAAGTTGCTAAAGAGATTGCTCAGAGTTCTATGGCTACTAGTCATTTAAGGAGCCAAAGCTCATGCTCTGAGCCATTACACATTTCTTCCTTTGGGTTTACAAATGGGAGCAGCCTGTATGTATTCTGTGACATAATTAGCTTTTTTGTGCTTTTAGATATACACTCACTTTGTTTTCATGCTCCTTAAGGTCGTAAGACTCTTCTAGAGGTTAAATGCTATGACTACTTTGATTTTGATGTGGAAAACCCCATACAGCTGAAGTTAATGTAATCTTCATCAATGGTAAAATTAACATTTCTGATACCACTTGTTGGCAGTGTTATGAGGTTCATGTACCATCTTGCTGTGCTAACATTCATTTCTTAATTTGGTAATGCATGAGGCTTCAGGCTTTGGGATGAGGATCTATGGATTTGTAATAGGCATTGTTCTTCTTTTCTAGGATGATTTGAAAAGTACCAAAAACTCACTATTTAAAAATTTTTCCCCATTCCTATCCACTCAGTCTACCATGTTTTCTCATTCTCTAATTGGGTGAACTCTGAGAAGAACAAAGGAAGCTGTCTTAAAGCCACTACCATCTACCACCTCTACCGCCGTCAGCAGCTGCTTCTACCAAGTATCATTTGCCCGCAAGGACCCAGGGTCATGAGTTTTATGTACATTACCTCTAATCTTCACAATTACTCAATAAAGTTGCCATTATTTTCTTCATTTTACAGCTAAAGAAAATTCAGATAACCTGTGGAAAAAAGATCTGAATTCTAGATATTTTCACAGGACTTGGTATAAAGTTCATCCTTACAGTTAGTAGGTGGACCTCCAGAAGTGATATTAAAAATAAGTTTAACAATGAAGATTAGTGTCTGAATTATAATTGGATCCTCCGCAGCAACACTTTGACTTATGAAGACTCGTGGAAGATCCCACACAGCAGTAAGTTACTTCGTTAGAGATCTAATCTGCGCCAACACAAAATTTCTTTTATCTATTATTTTGTCATTCTCTAATTTTGATTTCATAATGGCATCAATCAAAAGTGTCTGTTAAATGGGGACTTAACCTTTATTTGCAATGTAAAACCTTCCATAGAATCCCAGCATCTCGGAGTTGGTGACACCTTATAGACACATTGGTTGGTCAGCTTTCCTTCTCCCAGTCGATGGCTTGGTTCTCTTCTCTCTGCTATTTTTGGAAGGGCGAAGTGAGGCAATTTATAATAAAATTGTTTACAAGATGATATCAAATCTTTTTGTTTTAAATTGTTAAAAAAAAAAACAAAACCAGAAAGTTGTCAAGTTAGTGTTTATATGGAGAACAAATGACTTGTGCATATGACCAGTCACCTACCTGGATCCCAAGTGTCAAATTAGATGATATAACGTTACTGCACACCACAAAAAGTCATGCAGAGTAAGACATTTTAATGTTTTATTTTGATACAATTTTATATATACAGAAAAAATTGTCAGACTTATTCAAAGAACTCCTGTTAGCTCTTTACTAAGATTTACAATTATAAATATTTTCACATATTTATCATACATTTTTTCCTGAACCACTGAAGAACACTTCATCGCCATCCGATCCCTTTATCTACAAATATTTCAGTGTTTATTTCCTAAGAATAAGGGTTTTCAGGGTAATAAAAAAAAATTTTAGGGTAACAGAATTTTTTATCAAAATACAAAGTTAACATAAAAACCATCAGAAAAAACAAACCCAAAAACCATAAAGAAAAATACTTTGTCTCCATGGATAAGGACAAGAAAAATGGTTTCCCTTCATTCCTCCCATAAGGAGAATTACTTGGTTTGTTTTCCTTACTGTGACATTCTTAGATCTTGCATAAGGGCCCGACACATACAGGGTACTCGCAAAACACCTATAAATGTCATAATAGGATTCCATGATACAGTACTGACCACATTTCCAAGTGAAGTATTTCTAAAATAAAGCAAAGGCAATGCTGGCATCATAGTCGATTGTTTCTTTATTACCCATAATTTGTAATTTATATGGTACAAAAAGAATGAAAAGCTTTGGCTACAAAGGACTTTTAGGAAATAATCCTTTTAAAATAAGACAAAGTAGATTTTAACCTAAGCCAGTGTGACTCTCTAGGTCCCCTTCAGGACCACCACACAGCCCTGTTCCTCTTTCCTGGGAGCAGTTTACCACGTACTCTTAGCACATGAAAGGATCCTTTCTTCCTAGGGGCTGCGTGATACCTTGATTGCACTGCGTATGGACCTGGAAGATCTCTGAAGGTTTTCATCTATTCTTGAGGGCTGAAATTCATAGATATTATCTAGTAAGAAAACTGGGATAGTGTCTATGAGAGACAGAAGAAGAGAGGATTGCATTAAAGAAAGCGAAGTGGCAGGCCCCAGGGAGCTGTGGTCTCAGAAGCGTATAACCCTGACCAAGCCAGCCACAAGAACAGCTGCCTTCCTCTCTTCTCCCTGGGATGTCTCCCTGATGCACAGGCAGGGCCGGCCCTCTGTCCCCAGCCCATGTGAACTGATGTCTGTGCCCCATCTGCCTCCGCCTGACACTGGTACTGTACCCACAGTTAGCTCTTTTCCTTAGCACTTGGTAATCACCCAGGAATTTCTTAAAAGAAGACTGAAACGGACTACTCCAGTAGGGAACACGAACGATTCCTCCCTCCCGTGGATGCTGAGAGGAGTAATGCATTTGTGCTAGTGAAGGGCTTGCCTGGCACACTGAAAGTGCCCAGCAAATATGACCCATTGTTAACAATCACAGGCACATAATTTCTTCTCCGCAATTCTGAAAATCTAAAAGTTTTAACAACAGAAAGTTTGCCTGCAAGACCCAAACCAGGTGAAACTCGCTGTGCCACATCCTAACCTGAAATAACAATATTCAACCCTTTCGCGTGACTATTAACGTGGCTTCAGATCTCGTCGGGAGTGTCATGATGAGGTACACACACCACTTCTTAATTCTGTAACGCATCTGGCCTTGGTCTTTTGGGTGAGGAACTGTGGAGCTGTAATTGACAGCTTTCTCCTTTTCTGGGGTGATTTGAGAAGCATCCAAGAATCTTACTCTTCAAAGTCTCTCTCTATTCCCACCCACTCATGCTATCATAACGCTTGAAATTTCCACCCATCCCTTGGGTGCAATGCACTGTCTCTAGAAAGGGCTCGTCAAAATGCAGCTTAGTGTCTGACACATCCTCAATGTATCAACTCCAGCACCCACTGGTTATTCCATTCTTAGCTGAGGGCAATCCACGCGGGATGAGTCAACTAACAAGTCAGGTGTGATGCTGAGTGCTCATATGTCAATAGCGATGTGTGCTCACGTGCCCAGAAAGGTCAAGGAAAGGCCACTGATGGGGGAAGGATGGTAAACTAAAAAGACATTGTGAGGGGTAGAGGTACGATGACAATGTCCTCCATCATCTGGCCTGGAGTAGTCCAATGGAGGGAGACGACCCTCCAAACCAGGGCACCCCAGATAACCAACAGAGAGAGGAAACTTGGAGAATCTGCTCTGTCATCTTGACTCGCTCACATGCACCTTATCAAAGGCATCCTGTTTGCTTGCTTATTTGGTTGGCTGGGATCTCTCGAGCTGGGGGAGATGCCCCACAGTCAGAGCCAGCAGGGTCTGCTCCCGCTTGGCATGTGGACATTTCACTGGACAATAGCAGGGGCAGTGCCACCCACAGGAAGAAGGAAATGGTGCATTCAAACACCTTACAGGGCTTTATCTTTATAGGATATAACACAATTAAATGTGAGTTTTTCTTATTTTACCAGAAGACTGTCATGGTAGCTCACTGAATTTTGCCTTTATCTACGACACTGGCACTGTCCTGGGGTAGCTGGAGAGTACATCACATTGCAACAAAATAAAATAAAACCAGAAATAGGGTAGTCTTTCTGGAAACCAATTACAACTATTTGCATTTCATGGTGACATACTTCATGCAGAGTTGGTATATTCTTTATGAACTATATGTACTCCCATTTCTTAAAGTACTCTAATAATTTCACATAATCTTGGGATGAATCCTTACTTAAGTAGACAAAAAACAGAGTGTAAAGTGACTTAAAGTCCCAAAACATGAAAATAAATAAGACTAAGTTGAAGGATGTTTGTCTTGGTTACTCTTTACTCGTTGCTGAGACAAAACACCTGACACCCCAAATTAGGGAAGGAAAGGTTTATTTAGCTTACAGTTGTTGGAGGTTTCAGTTCACAATCAGCTGGCTCCAAGGCAGGGTGGCATGGCACAGGGACAACACTTCAAGGCAGCAGCACCACAAAAGCAGCCAGAATAAAAGGGGCAAGAGCAAGCCTCTTCTCCTCCTTTATATAGTACACAGGACACCCCCCCACCCAGGGTGGGTGTAGCATTCACAAACATCCTTGCCTTCCTTTGCACAGAATGAGGATGTTTACAAAGTAAGATCCCTGGCTCCCTGCTGAGTCTCTCAGCTAAACTTTTGGCCTTCTCAAATTGACACAATGGCCAGGTAACTGCTTATGCTCTACACCCCAGGATGTAGAGCTGCTGCCTTACTTAATTAAGCTGCTAGACTTCTCAAGTTGACACAATGTATAAACCCTAACAATGTTCAAGCAATCTGAATCTCAAAGTAAGAGCTATTCTAGCATCTGTGGCTAGAATAATGGTGAGTGCTTGGGATGACTGACACGCATACTCATTTTCCCCATTTTCTCCCAGAAACATACAGAATCTCTACCATCATTTACATAATTCAAGGAGAGGTGCCAACATTCTTTAATGATTGATAATGTTCAAGGTTAAACCATTTCGACCAGACCTTTTAAGAAAGGGACTCCACTAGTGTTCGGAGAGATTCTTATTAAAGCAGCAGCCATGTTGACTCTCGAGCCACACTCTCAACACCTGCGTAGCTAGCGCCTGCCATTTCTCAAAGCTTTCCTGAATACATTTATCTTCACCCAGTTTGGGAGCAGGAAGCACAGGGATTATACCCTCCATTTTACAAAGGCAATGCTTAAAGTCTATGAGTAAAATAGGACGAACAGATTCTGTTCCGTCTTTGAAACCAGACCTCTGCACAGAACCCCATGTGCATTACAAAATGTTTGTAGCAGGAATTACGTCAGACATCCCATGAATCTTCAGATATCTTCAGAGAGCTACATGCACAGCTGAGAGAGAATGCTAAAGCACCAAGGTGCTACTTTACCATTTATGGCTCCTGTCCTAGAATCCTCGGCAGGCAGTGCGGCAACAGGACTGGAGCCCCACAATGGCCCACAGAACAGGGTTAGGACAACTGTCAGTGTGACTCACCCCAGCCGCCTTCACCCAGTGCCTTGGGTTCTTATCAAGAGATCTCATACTACTTCTCCTAAACCGCTTCACGGTCACAGGGAATAATGGGAGATGATGATTACAGACATAGTAGTTGTAAAATGCCAAGCATTAGCCTTAAATGGTTTTAGACTGAGTGGCAGCTGGGTTTAGGGTCCCAATATCACCTCACTATAGTTTCTAACCCATCTCTGCAGGGAGTCAGAAAATACACTTTGTCCATTCTGTTCCTCGACTTACAAAATCCACAGAAAACACATTCCAAATCTTAATCAGGAAGAAAGGAGCAGGAAAACTGGATTTATAAAGAAACCTTTGTTTCACTATGAAGCCAGTCATAATGAGTTTCTTACCTGCCATCTCTATTCTCTGGCCCAGTGGCCACTCTGTCCAATTGGTAAGGCGAGGATAGGCTGACTTGATCTCTAGTTTTCAAAGCTGATTACTTTCTGGCTAGGTCATATTTTTGAGGAAACACAGTAGTCTTAATGCAGTGGTTCTCAAAGTGTGGTCCCTGCACCGTCCGCATTGGTAAGGCCTGGGGACTTGTGGAGCAGCTCCCACTCCAAATCAACTGAGGCAGCAACTCTGAACGTGCGGCCCAGCGAAGGTATTTTAATCAGTCTTCCAGGTGATTGTGCCACTCGCTGAAGCTTGACAACCCCTGGCGAAGACATCTACAGCCTGTTCTGTGGGTAAAAATTCTAAATAAGATCTTGTTTATATGTGGTCAATGCAGTACTGCACATTTTTAAGAATAAGCTTTCTTTATAAATGATTTCGTACTACTAAGCCTACACAGGGCAGTCATCGTTTAATAATTGCAAAGATAGGAGCAGCAACACTAGATTCACCACACATTTCCTAAGTGTGAAACACTTGGTTTCCCTGTTGACTTATGCATTCCTAGGGTGGTAAAGAAATACCCACACCAGGGTCTCTGCCCTGTCCTTGACAGTACTGGAAAGAAATGGCAGTAACTCCAGTAACACTGCTGGTACTGCTCAGAACGTTCTTTTTATTAGCTTAGGTGCATCTGTTTTAGGATGAAAAACCAATATTTAAACACTAAATGATGTAGAAATTGGGAGACTACTTTCTCTTACTTATTCCAGTAGAGAGAGCTGGCTTGTTATTCTCTTGTCCAAAAACAGAGAAAATGTAGTTTTATGCTTCTCTGCACAGCTCCCAAAGGGAAATGACCTATTGCCCTTCATTCAAATGCTACCAGTATTTTTGGAGATAAAATATTATAATTACAACATTGCAGGCTCATATCTTTTTATCTGAAAAGCCTAGTTCCATCTTGAAGGAGAGTTCTGTGTTTCCTATCAAGGAATGTTACAGTCCTATTTAGGATAATATACTTGCCATCCCATTTATGGGTTATGCAACACTGTGTTTGGTGCCTCTAATGCTGAACACTGACGACTCTTAGCCTTAACTGCTCTTAGCCTTACCATGCACACGAGAGAAGCACTATGGGCAGAAATCCATTAGACACACTAGATGTTTTCTAAGAAAAATCCTCATTAGTGCCCCTTTATGCTCTTTCTTAAGCATAGTATTACTCACTTGACTAGTTATAATGGGACCATTTCTGATAACTGTGTCTTATACTTAAATGCAGAACTAACGTTTGAGTAATAGTTCAATTCTTGCTGTGCTTTTTTCCTAACTTGCACATATTGAATAACTAGTAAACATATGCTGGTTAGATAAGAAAATATTTCCATGGTCTGACTGAAATGTTTCTGGAATTTAGTCATGTCATGATTATTTGTAGTTGGTAAGTGAAATACTGAGCAATACTTGCATAATTTCAAATAATTTTATATGTGATATTTTGTATATATTGAAATGTGTGCTATCGGGGACCTGGCCTAGAACCCCAATCTCCTGAATGAGTGTATGGGAAAGGAGTAAATAAATGAGATAAGTGGTATGATTTTCGGGCTCCAGGAGGATCAAAACCCTCTGCTGAGTTCGGGGACTCTGTGGCTAAGACAGAGGATGTCTCTGGGCTGCCTGTATTTATTTAGTTTTCATACAAGGAGGGGGTTAGAGTGGAAAATGCAGGAAATTGAACAGAACTTGGGAGAGATTCAAGGACTTTTCTAAGAAACAAACTATGTTAATTTAGGAGAAGTATCTTAGGAGAAGATCTCCACATTGCATTTCACTACAGGAGTGAGATGTCTGCAGCTACAGTCTTTACTTAGTTAACTGGAGCCAGGTGGCCTCAGCTGTGACCTTATCTTGCCCTTTGAGGCGTCTCATTGTTCTCAGGTCAGCCATGCCCCAGCCATGCTGCAGCCCTGCACGTGTGTTCAATTTCCAGTTGCAGCGGCTCCGAACGGTATGCTTTTTCTGTGATTAGCATTTTGGAATATATGAAACTGTAGTTAGCATTTCCAGATGATTCTGTAATAGTTGTAGAATATATTTTCTGATCTTTTGGGTTGCTACCACAAAGAGATCCATCTATATCATTATCCTTATGGTTGATACATTCTGTCAACTTGAGCAGTTTAGAAGTTTAACTAAGAGATTCAGCAGGCATCCAGGTTCCTTACTCTGTAAATATCCTCATCCCGTGCAAGAGGGGGACAAGGAGATTTTGTGAGTGCTACACCTGCCCTGGAAAGGGGTGGTGCCCTGTGTATAATATAAGGGAGATGAAGACGCTTGTTCTCCCCCTATTTTGCCCTGGCTGCTTTTGCTGGCTGCTGCCTTGCAGTGTTGCCCCTGTGCCATGCCACCCTCCCTTGGAGCTGGCTGATTACAGACTGAAACCTCCACAAACAGTGAGCTAAATAAACCTTTCCTTCCTTCATTTTAGGTGACAGGTATTTTGTCCCAGCAATGAGAGAAAAATGAAAGACAGTTATATTCACCAAATGACTCTCTGTTGGTCACAAAGAGGGTTATAGAATCAAGAGAATATTCTAGTTAAAGAGGATCTTCCAGAAGACCTTAGCCCTGACCTGGGAGCTCATTTGCAGGCAATGGTCATCATTAGGTTATTCTCTCATTATTTCCTCTGCTTTCTGGGAGAAAACTATAGTTAGGGCAAAACTATAATTTTACTCCCCTAAGACATTCCAGTACTAATATAGAAAATCTCAGTAAATGCCTTCATAGTATTATTTTGTCTTCCTGCTGATTTTGCAATTTCTACTAGAAAATAATAGCCCTTCTCACTTAACCTGGTGGTAAAGACTATGATACATATTGCCATGAAACGAGTCTCTCTTTCTGTCCTTTAATGTTGCTCTGTGGCTTTAGCCTTGAGTTTGGGGATGTTCTAACATTGTTTTTGTTAATGTCTACCACTTCTCTCATCAGACTGTTTCTTTCTTTCCAACAAGATGCTTACACACGGAAGCCTAATTTTAAGTCTGTTTAGCAAGATTATATAGTCAGAATGTGTTTGCTTCCTCATGTTAAAAAAATCAAGCTACTACTACATGTTACTCGCATTCTGTGAACCAGTATATAGATACGTGAGTCCAAAAGGTAGTTCTCACACTATACTTGTCCAGTATGGTAGCCATGAGCCACATGTGGCTATGTTTAGATTAATTAAAAGTAAATTTAAAACAGTTCTTTAGTTGCACTAGCCACAGGCCAAGTGCTTGCTAGCCACATGTGGCCAATGGCTATTCTACTAGATAGTGTAAACATGGGATATTTCCATCACTTTAGAGAGTTCTGTTGGAGAGTACTGTTCTACAATATCTTTCCATTTATTTTTCCCTCAGAAATTCTGAGTACTTTTGTCTTTCTAAGACCATTATCTTAATATATCTCTGCACAGCATTTATCACTATTTAGCCCATTCATTATATTTATAAACACCTCATGTCTTACTGGTTTAGTTCATATGAAATCAAAGAATCATATGTCTGATTCTTTCCCTTTATTTGCCGGTTTTCCAGATAATTAAATGGTTCCCTAGTCTTCTTCTAAAGTGTCTAGATTTTTAAATTATCATCACAAATATAACTTTAAACACACTTGAATTTTATTACACAATTATTATTCTTATTGAAGTTCAAATTATACTATCTTTGTGCAGTGGGAGCTTCTTTAGGTTAAGTCCTGTATTCTCTTGATATGACCCTAGTAATCTTTGATTGCTTTCTTGTGACCTGGATTGACAAGAAGTTCCAGGTTTATTTTGTATGTGTACCAACACAGACCTGGAATCAGCCACAAATCCCAGAAGTTCTGATACCTTTTAATGGGGAACTTTGCTATCACAATGCTGGCACAAGGAATTTTATTATTGGGCTATTTTATGTGATGATGCATGTGTATATAATTGTTTGTGTGTGCTCCACATCAAGGAGAATCTTGTTTCTCAAAGTCAAAAAGAGACAGAATTAAAATGATTGTTTATTTACTTTCCCATATTAATCACACAACACATTCAGAATAACAATACCTATATTACCATCACCATGATTCCTGAAAGTAGACTTTATATTTCCATATTTTTCCTTATTGTCTAATTTTTTTCAGTTGTACTATGTTACACACTGTGAGCATGTAATCCGAGCATATTCCCCCTCCCTTCTAACGCTCATTCTAGTTCTATGGGTAACTGTACTTTCATGCCGGACTTTACATCAATGTCTGTGTTCATCAGCTTTGTGTCACTGTGCCAAAATATCTGAGATAATCAGCTATAGAGAGGAAAGGTTTATTTTGGTTCACAGTTGCTTTTGGGTCTGTGGCAGGGCAGTACATCAAGGCAGGAGATTATGGTAGTGGAAGCTGTTCACCTCATGCCAGCCAGGAAGTAAAGAGAGAGGGCAAAAGGGGGGATCAGAGGCCCAATATCCCTTCTAAAAGGCACAACTCTCAGTGACCTAACTTCCTTGCCCTGGGTCCTACTTTTTACAGGCTCTGGAGCACAATGAGCTGATGATCCAGCCTTTGACACATTCGCTCTTGGGAGTCTCTTATCCAAACCATGGCAAAATCTGTAGTCACCTTGATTGTCTATAGCTCATTCTCCACAAGACTCCCTAAGAAGGGCTCATGGGAACAAAACTGTAAATTTTTACTTATTGATAACAAACTGTCTCTGCTTTTACACTTAAAGCTTTGAAAATAATACCTTCAACTCACATTTTCTTTCCTTGAAAGTCTGAAATATATTACTCTACTCTTTTTTTCTGGCCTAAGGTATTACATACAAAAAGCCTTA
The DNA here is from genome assembly GCA_004363535.1 of Dasyprocta punctata. NCBI lineage: Eukaryota > Metazoa > Chordata > Mammalia > Rodentia > Dasyproctidae > Dasyprocta > Dasyprocta punctata. The sequence goes on from RJWM01005606.1 coordinate 73,258, forward strand.
TGAAGATCGGTTTTTCTTTCCCTTAAAAGTCACTTGCTCTTTTTGTGCAGAAGTCTAAAGAAATCTTTTCCTTTAAGTTATAGTTCAGTTATTCTACATCTCAATGTTACTTGTTCTGGGTCAATATTGTCAGGTATGTGGTGTGCACCTTCAATATATAGTGTTAGATAGATTTTTTAGTTCCAGAAAAGTTTTTTTTTCTTTTTGTTACTGATTTTTTAGGTTTTTTTTCATTCCCTTGCTTTGCTTTACTTTTTCAAAACTTCTACCACCCGTGTTTAATTTTCTTTGCCTATTATCAGTATTTGAGAGTTTTCCCTAAAATCTTCTCCATATCTTCATTTCTTTTTTAATTTAAACTTCTATATTTATTTTCAAATAGCATGTTGCACTTCTGGCCTCTTTTCTGGGCTCACCTTTCTGATGTGCTTTCATGGTTTGTCAGATGTTCTGTCCTGTGTGCCCTTGTTTTCCTGACAGCTGTATATGGGATTGGCTTTTGGTGCTTATCCCCCTAAGGGTTTTGATTCCCTTTGCCACCAGTGAATGTGGGAGCAAATAGGCAATCTCTGTGGTTATAGGTCACTAGGTTACAAAAAGCCTCAGCTGGCCCTGGTGCGAGAGCTGCACACACCCAGAGATCTGGGACTTTTAAATTCTTCTATAACAAGAAGAGAAGGCATAGTTAGCCAGGTGGCTAGCGGGACAGATTGTGCCAGATAACATAGATACGACTCTTCTATTGCCACTTGAGTTCTCCTTCCAGTGTGTAGAGGATGAGAAGCTTGTAATTATAAGATGCTTTGTTATGAAATAGAATCATGTGGCAAGAAGCAGGATATAGGTACCTATTTTTGCACACTGCGGCAAAGGCAACGTGTTCTTCAGTTGGCAGATTTTTGAATACAGCTGAGGTTGCTGGTTTTGGAGGCAGTGGCTGCTGTGCTAGCTTCCTGATCAAGTCAGATGCAGTAGTTACCCTGATGGCTTGCCATATGGTTTGGGGAATCATCCCTGAAATCTTTGTCAACAGTCTGTTTCTTCACTTTTTGAGTGATTCTGAAAGCCACATAAAGTCTTAGACTCAATCACTTTCAGTTTACTTTGCCTACGGTGGATTATACTTCTGCAACTGACCCCTGACCAACACAGCCAGTTAAAATACATTTAGCACACCCAGCTCCAGTGCTCTGTTTCTGGATGGCTCTGGCAGGGAGGAGATTCTTCCAGCAGTTGAACATATGTGTTCAACTACCCACGGACACAGCAAGGCAGTTTACACAGGCACACGTATGAGTAGCAATAGCAGTCCTTTTTGTGTTCTAACCACAGTCATTAATATTTTTATTAGTCTAGTTAGGGCAGAAAGATATTCTTTTTTACATTCACCCCAAAGATTATAAAATAAAAATGTCATCTGTGTTCTTTTGCAGAACTTTTGGTTTTAGAGAAATGAAACATGATGACTTTCTGACCTGAAATAGATAAAGGTTTCCAATTTTGGATCCAGTTCATAAGCTGTATGATTTTGCTCCCATTTGTAGGACACATTACCTACACAAGGATAAAAACACTCACAATTTTTCTCTGTTTCAGCCGCATTGTTACAAACCATAGAAGGGGCCGCTGATATTTGGCTGTGTTGTTTTGAGGACTTGATCTTGAACATTCACCTGCTGTGTAATGAGCATGGCCTCAATGTCAAGAGGCAGCAACAGAAATCAGGACGTAGTTATTCTGCAATGCGCAGGGTCGGTTCTGAGAAGACATTTCTGCCAATAAAGGACAAGTGGCACCAGAAGCACACAACAGCTGTGTGTAAGGGGCAAAGAAGACAACTGCTCTTTCTAGCGTCTTCCTTTCTACCTGCCTGTATGCAGGGCCAGATTCCCCCTCAGGATAATTGGTCATCTGTGATACATTTACACAGTAACCTTTGGGAATTATGTCCCTTCTGTCCTCATATTTGGAGCAGCAGCAGCCACAGCCTGTCACTCCTACAAGTTCAAACCAACGAGTTGCAGTAATTGCCGTGTGTCTTGTGGTGGACTGATAACTGGTGGTCAACTTGTGATACCAGCTGAACTGAATCAGCATGGTGCCAAATGTGGATGGCCCACCTGAGAATTGTTGCCATGAGAAAAAGGAGAACAGGAAAGAAAGACTTCAGCATTGTGGGTTCTCTGTGGTGTTGCTGGTTCTCCTGTTGCCACTGGTTCTCCTGGAGGAGATTGTTGAGCTTCTTTCCTGACATGAACTTGGCTGTTCTCATTGTCATAGGAGCTCGGGACCTTGTTGTTACTGAGAATGGCTGCGGTTCACTTTGGGGGAGCTCTGCTCCTTACTTTGAGCTTCACTTCCTGGCTGTGGAGGGGCAAATGGTGTGTTCAGTCTCCTGGAGAAGCTTGTCCTGCAGGCTTCCTGATGTGAACTTGACTGTTGTCATCGTCAGAGGACCTCAGGACCTTGTCATCACTGAGGATGGCTGTGGCACTTTTTGCTGGAGCCCTGATTCTTACTTTGAGCGTTGCTTCCTGGCTCCTGTGCAGAACCCTCAACCTACTGGCACAGATCCTTCATCCTACTGGTACAGACTTTCTAGCTTCTATTGCTGACCTTGGGGCCTTCCCAGCACAGATCCATGAAACAGACTTGCATGAGTCATTGTCGTGGGCTTTAGGTCTCCAGTTGGAATCGTGGGGGCTATAAGGCTCTAGGTCTTCAGCTGGATTCCAGGGGTGTTAGTGTGTGGACAGATTTCTTACAGTTCTCGTATTTAACTCTTTGGGTGACTATTATAAAATGATTCTGTAAATTATATGTCCTGTATGTAATTGTTTTCCTTGCAACCCCTGACGACAACATATCTCATCTCTCACATGCAGGAGATGACACCCTGTTTATATTCCTCATGCCCACTCTGAAAGGCCCACCGCTTGCTGGTTATTTAAGAAATGTTACCATTGAGTCTCTCATGTCAAATCTTTCCATCTCTTGAAATCTGGATCTTTTTTCTAATCACTTTTAATATAGAACCATTTTAACTCCATTAAAAACACTGTGCAGAGTAGAGAGTCCTCAGTGCCATACACTCAAGTTATTAACATCTTCCACTAGTAAGGTACAGTTTTGCAGTTAGTAGGCTGATATTGATACATTATTCTTGGCTAAAGCCCACATTTAGTTCTAGCTAACATCCTTTTTCTATTCCTGGACCCCATCCAAGACATATTACATCTAGTCACCAGGTCTCCCGTCACTCCTCTTGGCAGTGACAGTTTTTCCGACTTTACTTGCTTTTGATGAGCTTGACAGTTCTGGGGAGTACTTCACTTGCATCTTTTCAGAGGTTTCCTTCATTTCACTAACCATAAGAATAAGAAAAAACTGCCTTTTGGAAAAAGGTATCCACAGGGGTATCAGTCTTCAAAGTAACATCGAGCTGTCCTGAGTTTTCAGAAAGACACTCAGGTGGCTTCGTCTGGCCACTGACGCTCTGTAAAGGAGTGCCGGGTGCTGTGCCCGCTGGATGCAAAGACAGCTGTGCTCCACGTGCCCGGAAGGGTCCAAAGGAGCAATGGCGCCTGTAAAACATAGTCTATAATCTGTTAGTATTGTTAAGACAAACAAAAGCAGAAGTGCAAAAATCTTAAGAGTCCAAAGTTGTAACATAAAAACTGAGCAGCCCCCCTCTCCACTGCTCGCCACCACCAATTTACTTCACTATTTTCTAAGGACAGTTTGGTTGCCCCTATTTTAATTGTTGTTATTTCTTTTCTCCCCACCCCTACCCCCGCTTGCTTTGGGATTACCAAGATATTTCAGTATAATAAGAAATTTGGAACGCAGACTACTACAGAAGAAATTAGAAGTTCAGCTGTCAGGAGACAAAACGCCCCATTCAGTGCTGACATCTATTGCACAGTTATCAAGCCCTGTCCTTCCCCTTCCTCCTGCACGAGCCAGCCCTAAAGCCATCAGATAGGTAGACATCTGCACAAGGTTGTAGTCTGTGACAGCCTGGGGGGCGTCAGTGCTCACGTGGTAGGGGAAGGGCCTCCATCTGAGACAGGAGGCACTTGGAGTGGCAGCCAGAGGCCAAGCAAGGCGGAGAGGGCATGCCTGCCTGCAGAGGGTAGGTCCAGAGCAGGGAGGTAAAGCCCGAATGGTGTGTAGGGGACCCACGTGTAGGGGCAGCAGGAAGAAGACATCAGAGCCTGTGCAGCCAGAGGGAGGCATGAGATCCTTGTGGAGGGTGATGAGGAGGATGTCCTCAAAAGCGCTGACCCCACAAGAGAGACCAGAGCCTGAATGGAGAGCACTCACGTGGCAGAAGGAGGTGGACACGGGTTGACAGGAGAGTGGTTACCCTGGGGAGATTAACCAGCTCAGGAAACACAGCAAGGGGAATCAGAGCTAAGTTTGTCACTGTTGGAGAAGGTAGTTACTAATAAGGAAAGTGAAAAGGATAGACTAAACCCAGGACAACCTATAATTAGAGTATCAGTATAAATTTATGGGTTAAAATATGTAATCTATATTTTGCTAATATTTAGTAAAGATATTAAATATACTTACACTGTACAATGTATAAAATAGATATGGATATACATATATACATTTACATATATATATATGTAAATATGTGTATTTTTTTAGTGGGTCTGGGAACAGTGACCCTTCAGTGACAGGTACACTTAGTGCCTAGATCATAGCTTTAATACCATTTTCTACTAAAAAGAATCAGGGATCCTTGGAGAAATGACTGATTTCAGGACTAGGACAGACAGAGAACATGAGGAGCCTAAAACATCTTGTGCCAGAAATCAGGGAAATGCTTTAAGAACAATGAGGATGTGTCCAAAGGACACAGGAGCAGGCTGAGGGGACTGGTAAAATTGGGAACAATCTGCACATCAAAATAAATAATGGCAGTAACAGCTTATAGCCCATCCATCATAAATAAATACCCCATTGATATTAATAGTAAATCAAGATTTCATACTGGGAAAGATACATGAAAAGATGGAAAGTTTGATGAAGAAAGGATATTTTCTTAGTTTCAAAATATCTTTCATATTCATTAATTAAAAGAAAAAGAGTTACTTCACAGTAGAAAAGTTCAGGAGATACCACATTAATCAAAGGATCAAAATAAACACCAATAATAGGATGGATTGAAGAATGTTCTCCTGATAGGATAAAATGGAAAAAACTCACCATTCATCTGTGATACTCCTGGCAGCATGTATTATGTACCTTGATCCAACAAACATTCATTATGCCACAGCTTGTATGGCTCAGGAATCTGGGAGTGGCTTATCCTGCTGGTCCTGGCTCAAGGTCTCCCCCAAGATTGCAGTCAACCTGTTATCTACCTCCATTAAGGAGATCACTTCTGCCATGTATTCTTTGCTATAGTTTAGATCTTGTATGTTCCTCAAGTTCCATGTGTTAAAAGGTTGGGTCCCCAGCTGGTGGGAACATTGGGAAGTGGTGGAACCAAGTGGAAGGCGTTAGGTCATTTGGGAGGGTGTCTCTCAAAGGAGATTATGTAGCACAGTCTTGGCCACTAAAATCAACCAGGGTGCAAAGTCACAAGAGTATGAACAAAAGGAGATAGGGCCTGTGCAAAGGCTGGTGACCACACTCTCAGAACCTGATTCCTGATCTGAAGATACTCATGACAAGCCAAATCAATGGTCACTCTACAGAACAATGGCCTGCATGCCTCAAAGTGTCAAGGAAGAGAGTGAAACAGTTTAGAAATAAAGGAGACTAAGGGGACATACTGCATAATGAGATTCTGGACTGGATTCTCTTACAATTAAAGACATTATAGGGACAACTGGAAAAAAAATGGGTTCTGAGGGTTAGACAGTTGCCATGTATTGGTGCCAATCTTCTGATTTTACTATTGTATGGTGATTTTGTAGGAGAATAACCTTATTTGTATAACTAAGGAAATACCCCCTAAAGTGTAAGGGAAAGGGAGGAATCAGGTCTGGAATTTATTCTCAAATGATTGAGGGTGGGGAGTGTACTCACTGTTCTATAATTGCAACTTACCATTGAGATTATTTTTAAATTAAAAAATAAATTCTAAGGATCTATGAAAGAAATTTAAAACTAAGTTAAATTGTTATGTAGAATTCTATGAAATTGTTGTTTTATAGCTCAGAAATGTGTGGATATTGGTTATTTCACATGATCTAATAGAGGGAAACTTCAACAAATCAGCCAACACCAAAAATAATGAAATTCTGGTTTTCAATAAAAATGCAAAGTAATTCACAGTGTCCTTTCAAGGGACTCCCTTCTGCAATTGCTCACTCCTTGTCCAGCATCTGCCCCTCTGCACGGTTCTTCCCATCAGCACCAGGAGAATCTGCTGCAGTCAGATAGAAATGAAGCCTGGAATTCACATTTTCCTGTAGGCCTACTCCTACTTTTTTGCACCCCTTCACAGCAGCAGTTTTTGAAAGAGCAGTTTCAACTCCCCATGTCATCTTAGTCTCCTCCCATTTTCTTCCTAAATTCCCTAAATTCAGGTCGACTTACAAAGCTACCACTCGTAGAAATTCACCCATCATCGCTTCTCAGCCTTTTGGCTAAGATCAGGTGAAATTCACCCATCAAGGCCATTGATAACCTTCTTGTTGCCTAAACCAATCATCATGTCTCTGTGTCCAGCTCTGCTGCCCACTCTTTCCTTCTGGAAACACTCTTTCTCTGGGTTGCTGTGAACGCACACTCCTCCTATTTCCCTTCCTGCTCACACCCTTGGTCCCTGCAATCCATTCTCCAGAAAGCACCTAGAGTCATTTTGTAGAGATTTCAATTGGAGAACGCCACTCTCCCTGTAAGGTCTTCCAGCAGCTCCCCACTGGGTGGGCTCAGAATCACAACTAAGCTCCAAGGAGAGATCCTTGGTCCTCTGGTCCCTACCATGCCTTACTCCATCCCATAGCACATTCCTGGGTGCCTCTCACCCAGGCTTCTGCCTGCTCCCCAGATGTGCCACACTTGTTCCTGCCCTGACCGTTTGCACTGCCCTCCTCTCTGCCTCACACTCTTCTCTAGCCATCTCATGGTAGACTCCCCCTCATTCAGATCACAGCTTACATATTAACTCTCCTAAGGGACCTACCCTCACACCAATCTGAAATAGCACCTGATTCTTACCTGCCCCAATCACTCTGTCCTGTCCCTGGTTTGGGTTCCTCAGGGAACCTACTATGAAACTGTTGTATTGATGTGTTTATTAGTTCAAAGACTGTCTGCCTACCCTAGTACAGAGGAGCTCTGGGGGACTTTCTCAGTCTTGTTCTTCACAATAACCCAGTGTCTAGAACAGTGCTTGATATGTATGCCAGTAGGTGCTTAATAAATATCTGGTATATAAATTGCCTACTTTCTGTTTCAAGGTGTTGTTGATCCTGTTTATTAGAGGACTTGTAGCTGTGATTATGATAATTATAGAATCTTGGAAGTGACTTTCACTCCGTATCACTTTGGCCAACGTCAGACCAAATGAGGAAACTTCACACCATTGCCGTAGAAGGTAATCCAGTCTCTGCTTGAGTTCTTTTAACTGAAGAAAGTCTCCATAGAATTGTGAACAGTTCTAATTGTTGGAAGGACTTTCTTTTCAGCCACCCCAAGATTTCTCCTAATATATTCTACCTATTGGTCCCCAAAAGCTCAATCTCACTTACCTACCATGAACAAGGGCCTATGTTTGATTCCCCAGCACCATGAAAGAAGAAGGAGAAAGAGAGGGAGAGAGAGAGAGAGAGGGGAGAGAGGGAGAGAGAGAGAGAGAGAGAGAACAGCTTCAATGCCCAGTGTTCATGTTTGGAACGACCATAACAATGGAATATAACAGAATTTTTTTTCTCTTCAAATTTTTGTTCCTTGAATTTTTCTAGGTAACATACATGAATTTCATGCAAAAATTCAGAATAATTACAATATCTGGCATAACTGGGTTAAGAAAGAAGAAAGAACAATTTCTGCTTCACCTGACAGTGATTCAAATATTACTCAAGGGAATGATCATGACTCCTAATCCTCTTCTGAGACATAAATACTCCCAGGTATCTCAACACTTCACATGAGATGAAAAATTAACTAGCACTGCAGATGGGAAAGGTTCGTAACATTTCGGCAGTCTGCTTTGAAGACACAGCCCTTCCTGCACATCTTATCTGAAAGCCAGAGCAGGAGCAGATCCATGGATATTCAGGGGACCCAGCCTGGGTCCCCATGGCCGTCCCTGCCCTCCTAGTGGCCTGCTTCCCTGCACTGTGCTCTGTCTGATACCAAGGGAACCAGAGCAGTCACAGCCAGTCAGGCCCATAAACATCTTTCCAAGACAAACATTTATCTTTTTCAGAAGATACTTGTGGCCCTATGTTTTGATGTCTGAATGAATTTTACATTTTAATAAGATGAGAAAATAACCTGTGGTGTAACTGTTCCCTAGTGAGTTTTGTGGCAAGCGCGTCCTGCCAAGGACATTAAACTATTCCCTCCACAGTATCCCATGAGTGAAAAAACAGTTTGACTCTCACTGCCTTTGGGTTTTCACTGTGAATGTGGTACAGGAGGAAGAACGCATGGCCTTCCTGTTCTCTGCTGTGACTTATGCTATAAAATAGTCAATAAATATCATTAAAGGGTGAGCAAGTGAAAAAATCAACTAGAAAGCCAAAGATCACACAGTGGTATTCCCACCCAAGCTCTTATTTTGCAGACCACAGTGTCGTATCCCAGACAGACTGGACCAGGCTCAGCAGGGCCAGCATGGAACCAGATTCCAGGATTCCCAGTTATCAAGCCTAGAATTCTTTCTCAGGCTTACAAGTTTTTCCACAGAATTCATTCCTTTCTTATTAGGCATTTATGCAAATCGCTTCTTAGTGAATTGGGGAACCATGAAGCACTTTTTATTTTGCTTTTCATAACTAAGCCATTGTGGTTGCTTTTATATATCCATGTAATACAAACAATCGTTTTAAGTCACTCACCATAAACTAATGGCTCAGTAGTAACAGGTTTAGCAATAGCGTTTAAACCAGTCCTGAGGAGGATGGGCCGATGGGCACTAAGAGGGAAGCTGAGGATCAAATCATCACACGAAGCTCCTGACTCAGCTCACGCTGCAGGCTACCCCCACCTACTACCTTCCCAGAAAGATAACAAACTGCCTTATTATTTCAGCCAGTGAGGTTAGTTGTCCTGTTAATTGGAGCTAAAAGCATCCTAAAGGGTTCATACCATTTTTTTGAGAGGAATTTTAGAGCAAAATAAAAGACAGATAATAGGAAGTAGGGTGATGGGTCTTTTTCAAATGGGAAGGGGACCATGAGATGGAGAAAGGGGAAGGAAAAGGGATGAGAAAAGAATTGAGATGTGACAGGTACCTGCATCCACTCCCCACAGAAATGTAATCTTTATGTAGTCAAAACGTGTTAACAAAAATAAAAACAGAAGAAAAAAGAGAACATTGTGTTATGGTTCAGATTTAAAATGTGACTCCAAAGTCTCATATGTTTAAAGGAGGGGCTTTTTGGAATGTGATTGGATCATAGTAGTGCTATATTCATGTCTTAGTTTCTTTTCACTCGTTGCTGAGCCAGAATACCTGATGCCCAAAATTAGGGAAAGAGAACGAGAATGCCCCCTTGCAGGGCCCAGCCCGCTGGGCCCAACAGCACCAGCGCGCAGGCTTGGAATCAGGGACAAACACCTCCCCCCCGCCCCCCCCATCAGCAACCTGCTGTTTTGGAGGTCTGGCTAAATTGATAGCAACCAAAGAACGTCAAGCAACTATTTGCTAGTATTGTTTCGTAGATTTTGCAGGCCTCTGGTCAGCAACCTGAGCATCTCTTTGGAAGGTGACAGTAGGCAATATAGCAAGTATGGGGGACTCTCTTCTGTCTTGTCTTCGAGGCCCAATATGGTTTGCTTTACTCTGATCATTACTATTATTATTAATAAAAAAAAATTAGGGAAGGAAAGGTTTATTTCTTACAGTTCTTGGGGGTTTCAGTCCATACTTAGTTGGCTCCAAGGCAGCGTGGTGTGGCAGGGCTGCCATTCATGGCAGCCACAACAGCAAGGCGAACTGGCAAAAGAGGGCAAAGACACGCCTTTCTCTTGCCCTTACAATGTATGTCAGCTCCACCCCTGGGCAGGTGCAGCACTCACATTGCCAATTCCAGCACTAGACAACAAACTAATCACAAATGCCAGACTTAGCCCCATCCAGATTACATAAGGCCTTGGGGGAACACAGGATCAAACCCATACAATTCACCTGTGAATTAATCCGATGAGGAGTGTATAGCTGAATGTGCTGTTCAGAAGTGAAGCCTGGTTGGAGAAGGTGGTTCACTCTGGGCTAACCTGGAAGAGCATATTCTTGTCCACAGCTCCTTCCTGCGTCTCTGCTTCTTGGTTGCCATGGGCTGAGCGGCTTTCCTCTGGCTGGCTCTTCTACCATACTGCTTTGGCCTTGGAGCCAGATTATTATGGACTGAACTCCCTGAAACCTTGAGACAAAATAAAACTGCCCTTTTTCAATTGCGGGTGTCAGGTATTTTGCCCCAATGACAGGAAGGTAACTAACAAAACTTGCTTCTTTAATTCCTTAACAACAAAGAATAAATAAGTATTTCTTTAGCCATTTGAGGATATCATTCAGCTGGCAAACACTGAGCAAGACTATAATGTAATAATGCTCTTGGTAAACTGAGAGCTGCATGTTGAATAAATACTCTGCACCAACTAGTTCTCAAACTGGTTAGTGTCAGGATCCCTCTAGAAATATTACTGAGGACCCCAATAATGTTTGGCTTATATGAACTACACTCACTGATATTTACCATACATCATTACCAAAAATATTTTAAATAATTTAAAATAACAGCAGCTGGGTGTGGTAGTGCATGCCTAGAAACCCAGCATTCAGGAGGCCAAAGCAAGAGGGAAAGTGTGAGCTTGAGGCCAGCCAGGGCTACAAAGTGAGCTCAAGGCCCAGTCTAAACTGCATAGCAAGCCTCTGTCTCAAAAAGACAAAAATAAAATAAAATAAAACAAAATAAAATAAATTAACAAGCCCAATAAACATTTCCATAAACATATTTAATTAGTATTAATTATATGTTCTAAAATAAAATATAGAGATGAAAGAAGCAATGTTTTAGATGTTTGCAATATATCTAGCTTAATGGAAGACAACTGCATCCCCAAATGTTTCCAAATCCATATTGCTTTGGTTGAAGTATATAAAAGAAAGTCTGAACTTGCAGAGATATGTAATTGGAAAAAGGAAGAGGAATTTTAATAGGCTTTCGGACAATTGTAGATATTTTTCTTTAATACTGACAAGTTCCTTGAAGTTCACTTGCTATGTAGAATTGAAACTTTATCAATGAACTTGTCATACTAGATTAAAATCAATGAGCCTATCCCACACTTAGAATAGATTTCTTTATCAACATATGATTTTTTTAATGGTATGCATCAGTCACTTGGAAAATATTCGTACACCAAGTCAAGATATTCCAAACGGTAACATGTTTCATTACAGATGATTAAAGCCTTACATTCGTTAAGACTGGTTCTGATCTTATAATAAAATTTGTAAGTAGTGCTGATGGTGGTAGTTACCAAAATGTTTTCAAAAATTCTGATTTTCACTCGAAGGATCTATCATTAGTAACAAATACTGTTGATGGTTTTCCTGGATGTAACAGACTTGCTTGGCTAATTTTTAAGGAAGCATCTGCCAGATACCCAAATCTGTAGAACCGTGATGAACAAGCGTCCTCCATTATTTTGGCTGGTGTTCTGTGAAAGTAGTGATGAGTTTGGCTCCCAGCTTACACAGTCATACAAGTCCTTTCTTCAAGACAACTGTAATACTTTGATATCAACAATGGTGCTTTATGTATCTTCTAGTTCCCATTTTTCACAAGGAAAATAAAAAGACAAGCATTCAAGGGTTACTAAATATTTTTTTATTGCTTCTTCAGACTCCCTTAAGCATAACTGGCTGCCTAGCATTCTCTCTCTCTCTCTCATAAACAACCCACTGAAATGGTCTTGGGATTCTCAGGGTCACATTTGGAGGACTGCTGCTGTATGCTTTGCATTTTTCTGATTTTATTTCCTCAGTGACATGCTGCTTGCTGTCTGCTAGCAGGGTGATTTGCTACCCTGCATCCCATGGGTAATCCCCCACTTCAAGCTACACTTAACAGGTAAATTCCAGGTGCCAGACTTAGGAGACAATGTCACTGGAGTTTGGTTTGAGTGTGAAATAAATTTGAGTCTCAGCTTTATATCTTAAAACTTCTGCAACTCTCAATGAGCTTCTGAACCTCTTGAGGCCTTCTTTTAAGACCAGAAAATTGAATCTGATGATCTCTAAATACATTCTAGAAAATCTCATGGTGCTGTCATAATACACACACACACACACACACACACACACACACACACACACACACATCAATGATTGCCATCCTGGACCTCTCCACACAAGTCTGATTGTATGTGAAGAATTCAGAAAACACTAATTGATGTTCTCATCATGAGGCTGTTGGAAAACACATTCAAGTTTCTAGGTATAAAAACAAAAATTAAATTAAAGGCTAAACGGAAAGGATAAACAGGAAAAATGCATCAAATAATTACATCGTTACAGTTAATACCAATTTTTTAAAACTTGCAAAAGCAAAATCTTTGGAGTAATAGGAATAACAACAAATAGAAAAGAGTACTATACTAACTTACTAGTCTGAGAAACTTCAAATATCATTTTATGTAGAGGTGCCAAAAAGACACCTAGAATTACATTTTTTGCCCTTTTTCTATTTTCTAAATATTTCCTGATGCTTCCAAAATTAGCTGTGTTCTATTACCAAAAATGTATTTGAGAACACTAATTCTAGTTAAGTTTTTAAATTTCAAACTACCTGATAAAGGAGCTATTTGTCTTTTGAAATGAGCCTAAAAAGATTTATTTTCAGAAAAGGAATACATTACTCTGAAGTACAATACTTCCAATGCACTAATTGATTTTATTTTGACATTAAGTAATGAATTTCTAGCATAATTATAAAAAGTAAAACAAAATGGTTAAGAAAATTAAGATAGTCTCAATCCCTTCTTTTCTTCTGGATAAGGATGGGATACATTTTATTCAGACGTTTTTGGATCTCATTGGTACTTTGCAGACATCACAATACAGAAGAGAAACTGTGACCCCTTAGTAATGAATATGAACCATTTCATAAAGAGTGCCTTTCACATTAATGAAAAGTAGGTGTGAGGAGGAAGATTTTTAAGAATAGAGAAATTTCCACTCTTAAGTAAAGGTAAAAACAAAGCAAAAATTTTTTAGAGTTCTTCGTATTCAGAAATAATAAGCAAATGCAAATCAGGAAATCATGGTTGTGTTCTAGGCTTGTTGATCGAGGGATTTCAAGAGCTAGTTCCACAGGGAAGAACATTCTTTCAAGGGCTTCAGAAATTTGGAAGCAGTAGGGAGACGTAATTGGAAATATCCACATTAGCAGTAGGGAGACGTAATTAGAAATATCCACATTAGCCTGCCTTACTAACAATGTATAAGTTAACTAATATGGTAGAAAATCATGTCTGCCAAGGACTCTGACTTGTTTTATCTAAAACAGAAGATAAACCATAGTAAAATTAAAGTTTGACAAGTATTTACCATTTCTCCCCCACATTTAATTATTACAGAATATTCCTTAAAAAGGTAAAAGTATCCAATGCCAAATACTATTCATTCATATTTTATTTAATGCTCACTAATGTACCAGGTACCCTGCGAGGGACTGGGGCTACAAACACAGGCACACCCCACCCTCAAGTAACTCACACACCCGCTTTTTTTGAACCTTTATTGTGATCCTAGATACATTGTTTTTATTAGTACATTTTCACTACAGAACGACCGCATTTATCATTGGGAATTTGTACATGTACTCCACACATCTTAATGCTTTTTTTCCCCTCTTCCTCTCTCATCCCCTTTCTGTTCCCTCCAACTGTTTTTTTCCCTTCCCACTTGCAAATGCTCTATTTCCATTTTTTTCAGTTGCTTTTCTTTATCCCTTTTCCCTTTCCTCCCTTCCCACTTCCTCCCCATCCTGTTCCCCTTTCCTTTGAAAAAGATTTCCCTACTTCTTATTATCTATGTTTTATTTTGCCCTTTATTTAAATTCTGGGTTTCTCATATAAGCGAAACTACGTGATATTTAGACTTGCGTATCTGTCTGATTTGTTTTTTACTTAACATTATGGACCATCACCTACAAATGCCTCATATTTATCCTTCTTTGTGGCCAAGTAATATTCCATTGACTCACAGCCTTTCAAGATTGCAGTTGAACCTTGGTTCACAAACAATTCTTTCCACAGTTCTGGTTGCAAACTAAAATGGACAAGAACTGAATCAAACTTCCCCATAAGGTCAGCATTGAACCTAACCACTGAATTTGAACAGTTCTCGTCCAAGTTGATTTGCAACCAAAATTGTGGAAAGAAGGAAGTTCATGAACTGAGGTGCTAGTTTGAGAATAAATCCATCCATAGATAGTTCAATTTATTGAGGGCTTTCCATTCCCATAAAAACAGGAGAGAGGGTAGAAGTATGTTTATAAGATAAGTACAAATTTTCAATTATGAAAACATTGTGTAACTGATTTCCATGGTATTACTCATCAAACTTCTTCCTAAGACCATAAGGAAAATGAATAATAACATTAAAATATTAAACATAGGAGATTGCTTATACAGTAATGAAAGACTTGTTGGTGAACCTGAAACATAATTAGACTTACTAGGTTTTATACTTCTTAAAATTCATGTGTAAAAGCTTCAAGGGGTTCCAGGTCACACATGGAACAATCTGTCTATCTTTAAAGGCAAAACTCAACTGCCCTGTCCTGATGTTTCTAACGGCTGTGTTCCTTACCACCTTGACCCCAGCCCATTCTCCACTCTTTCCAGTGCAAGCCCCTCACCTGCAAACGTCAGCCGGTTATTTCCCTGATTGAGGCGCAGCTCGGAGGAGCAGGGTCACGCGGAGCACCTGCCCCTGACCCCGCTGCTCCTGTCTGTCCCTTGCCACCCCACTGACTCTTCTCTCCCACTAGATGCGTGGACTCCTTCCAGGTCTTCTTGGGGTCTGAAGGAGGTTTGTCTCCCGCAGTTCCTGTGCTGGTCCCTGCATCCTCAGTATGGCAGTGCAGAGGTGGGGAACTTAAGCAAGGTGGGAGTTGATTAGGATGGGATGAAGAGTGATGAAGGTTTTTCCCTCTCCTCTCCCTTCTTTCCTTCCATTGGCTCTGGATTGACACCCAGAGCCTTCACACTAGCTATGTCCCAAGACTTTTTGCTTTGCTTTGTTTTGTTTTGTTTTTGTCTTTTTTGAGACAGGCTCCACTAAATCATTAAGTTTCCCAGGGCTGGGTTCAAACTTGGAATTCTCCTGCCTCAGCCTCCCAGGGTGCTGAGATGACAGTGTGCCATCAGGCCTGGCTTTGGTGGGTTTTTATAAAGAAAGACCACGGCTCCTTCCCAGTCTTTTGGTTTCTGTCTCACTATGTAACTTCTCTTCCTCTTCCTCATCATCCACCACTGTCCCCTTACCACAGCTGAGCAGATGCTGGCACACACTATTGAATCACCAGAGCTGCAAGTGAGCGAAATAAACCTCTTTATATTCTGTGATGGCAACACAGAGCAGACCGAGACAGGTTTCTAATAAAACTGGCACACGGGGCGGAGACCCAAGACCATGTACTCATGTCAGGAGGGGAACTGAAGACCTCACATGAACCCCTGAGAACTCCCAGAAGTGGACGCTTGATACTCCCCAAAACGAAACACCACAGCACTGAGTCTCCATTAAATTCATTTTGGACACGGTAAGCTACTAATGACAAACCGCAGTTGTACTTCGTGTGTTATTTCCTATACACAGAAACCTTCAGGAGAGCCCTCCCCTGAAGTTTTACCAAATTCACCTCATTTCAATAAACTCATCTCCACGATAACAGATAATATTCAAATGAAAAGCATCGCTTTTCTCTCTTTGATGCATTTTTCATTGTAACTCTCGGCTGTGGCTTCTTGCTACCTAATTCTCTGACATCCTTAACCCAGATCCCTGTCTCAGGGAAGTAATAGCATTGTCTTTTCCCAGGCCTGCATTTTGTATTCACCATAGCTGTGCCACAGAAACCTCTCTTGTCTCCGCCTCTTCCTTTCCTAATTGTACCCACAGGAATGATTCATATATATGTTGATTCATTCAACAAACGTTTGTCCAGGGGGCCTAGATGCCAGAACAGAGATAACTTTTTAAATTCATGTGGTTCCAGAACAAGAGTGGCTATATAAATCCAAACTGCGACTGTCACTCACGATAAGAAGTGCAGGCTGCAGAACCAATCAACACTTGAATACCATAGTTCTGCATCAGAACAGTTTCCTGAAACCAAACTTGCCCCTACTCTGTGCCCTGCACTGGGACTTCCTGTTATACTCATCCCAGCTCTATTGCATTTCATTGTGTGGAGGCACACTAAATTAATTTCACGACTCATTGCAGAGTCAAAAATTACAGTCCCCGAAATGCTGACCTAGAACATAGGAAAGGGACTGCATTTGGGAATATTATTGTATTTTTTAAAAGCCAAAGGTAGCCTGCAGGTAAAGGGAGAGAGGATGGGGAAGGAGAAAGAGGGAAGGCCAGAAGAGGGAAAAAGAATTGACAAGGGCCAGAGAGAGAGAATTAGAGAAAAATCAGAGATAGTTAGAGAAAAGGAAAAGGGGAAATGCAGAGTCTGAAAGAAAGAGGAGAAAAGCCTGGCGTGGTCATTTCTGGGGGGAGAAGGAGGTGGCTTCGGCATGTCCTTGGGCCGTGGAGTTGTGGTCACCTGTTCCGCCTGTGAAGGGAATTAGCTGGCTGCGCACTGATCCCTGATCACTCCCGACTTCTCTAATCCTTA
This sequence comes from Dasyprocta punctata, assembly GCA_004363535.1. Classification (NCBI taxonomy): domain Eukaryota; kingdom Metazoa; phylum Chordata; class Mammalia; order Rodentia; family Dasyproctidae; genus Dasyprocta; species Dasyprocta punctata. The sequence goes on from RJWM01005606.1 coordinate 90,315, forward strand.
AACCTTTAAAGACTGGACATAGGTGTTTGGAAAAAGATAATGAGAGTTACACATTAAGATCAAAATACTTATTCTTCTTTTTAGTGTTCACTTTTTTCTATTTTATGAAAAAATAAAACCAAGTTTCATTTAAAAAAATAATAATAACAATACTTATTTCCTATGACGTGCAGAGGCCAGAGCGTGATCTGTGGAGGTCCAGATAAAATTTATGG